>WNWK01018371.1:0-40119 GCA_009830355.1 Cherax destructor
TTTCAAGAGAATATATAAATGGGGATTAAATTAAATGGACAGATAGTAAATATGATATAAAATTAACTTAGAAGCAAGATTTGATTTATATTATAAAGTTGAAGCAAGTAATAGCACTAAAAGTAAAGTACATAGTGTATGAGGTAGTTGGTACTAGCTAGTATATAGTACAAAAAAATTTCACAAAGTAGTAGTAACATACATTAATACACCACACGTATATTATGTGTTGAGGTCAATAGGCTAATCAGTAATGGTAATGTCAGCTTGTCTAAGGAAGTTGGTGAGATCACGTTCGTTTGATATAGAAAATTGCTGACCTGTTGATACTTTTCGAACTAGTATTTTCCCATCACGAGCGAAGCACTGATGGATTTTGTTCTCCAGTTTAAGTTTTCTCAGCCTAAACAGAAGGTTTTGACGTTTCCTGGTTTCCGGGTGTCATCTCAGCACCTTCAGCAGGTGACGAAGCGACACCAGCAGAAGGTCCAGTAACGAAGCTGGGTCAGAACAGTATGTGGGAACAGAAAGGGGCCTGGGAGCAGGAGGGGTATCACAGAACAAAGACTCCGTGACATTGGTGCTTCTTTCTTGTTTTAAAGAAAAAAAGAAAGGAAAGAAATAAAAAGAGGGACAGTCACTAGAAGGTATGGAAGGGCTGTAAGTTTCTCCCCTCATCCGAGAGGGCCTTGAGCCCACGAGCAGTGCAAATGCAGCATGGAACCCGTGCCATACCCTACCCTTCACGCCAGTAAACTAGTGCTAAGGGATAGCAACCTCACATCTACCGAGCCACCTAGGCAGGCAAAAGAGAGGGTGGTCGGAAACCCACCACAAAGCATACCTCCTTCGGCTGTCACTTCCCCCTACCTAGAAACCATAATGCCAGAGGGGAGGACCCCAGAGACTACAAACGTGACGGGGAAAGGGAAGGGTTGGGAGGGGGGAGGAAAGGGGGAAAAAGGGGGGATGGGGAGGAAGGGATAGGTTCGGTCGGAGGAAGAAGACCAAGAGGTCCAATTTCTCAGACCGATAGCCTCTTTACCATAGCAAGGAGCCCCCCTTAAAGAGGAGCAGATTACAAAATATTTATTAGACAGAAATTTTTATTGATTTATTTTTATAGAATTTTTTTTATTAAATGTCCATTATGCCGCCGTCCTTTTTCGCATGTCTAGTTATAATGTAATCATTGAAACTGAAACGTTGCTTACTTTGCCTTAATCACCTCTGCCAGACGAATAACGGTCTCGCTTTTATTTGCTTATTAGGTATCCCCAAAGGAGGCACTCTTGGTGGTTGCCTGGATTTTTATTATTGTTATCCTTTTCTTTCCTCCAACTTTTCGTTAATATTTCCCTCTTAACATGAGAAGACCTCATCTCATCGGCTTCAAGTTTTCAACGCTGGTGTGCGTTATGAAAAGATCCTTGGAAGAATTGGCAGGTGCTGCTGCCCTATGACAAAAATTGTAGAACCAATTACCAGCCTCCTAGAATAGCTCTGATAACTTCAGAATCCCTCTGCTTCATGGCTTCAAACGTTTGAAAATGGTGCCTCTTAATATTCAAGTGCTTAAGTATTCATTTGCAAATTTTATGAGCCAGAGAGATTTATATTTTTATTCCCAATAATTCGCATTAAATATATTTCGGTTTTCCAAAACCTCTTCTAAATGGCTTCGGTATTTAAAGGGTAATTAATACATTACACGGAAAACAATAATTAACTTTAGTATGAATGTGGCCATTTTTTTTAAATATACTATACTGCTTTATCATCAGAACCTGAGTGGTAACTGGGAAATGTCTCTTCTGATTGGCAGCCCAGGTGCGTTTTCCAGAAAGCATGATTTGCCGTGCTATTGGGCTGTGATTTGCCAATTATATTAAATAATGTTATTGTTTTTATTCAACAACTACAAAATGCCTCGTATTATTGGTTTCAAAATATTAGTGGTGATGCGGTCCATAAGGAGGTTAACACCTTGTATGTTTAGACTGATGGATCAAATTTGAAATAGGTATAAACACTTGGAATAGTTGCATTCATAGCAATTATTGGAGAAAACCTTTTCTGATAGGTTTCAAAATTTCAGGGTTAATGGCTTTATGAAAAGTAAGATTGGCTCTCACTTCGAGGATGGTAGTATATTTAAACAAAATTACAATTCAGCTTGGCTCCAAGCATTAAAAATCTGGTGCATTTTAGTTTGAAGAGTTTTTTGGGATTTGTAGGTGACAATTTGCCAATTTTAAAGCAAAAAATAATCAAATTACAATTTCTTAAACATAAAAAACAGTTATTCTCCCATTTAGGAACACAGAGAATTTTAAATGGAATATAACTTCTAAATGAAAGCTGAGGAATAGTGAAAACTTGCTTTTATTTTTGTTAGCCATATTTTACGTCAGAGAGAGCACACTGTTAGTTACAGTGGCACATTGTTAGTTACAGTGGCACACTGTTAGTTACAGTGGCACATTGTTAGTTACAGTGGCACACTGTTAGTTACAGTGGTCTTGTATTCCAGTGTCGTCTGCAAGTAGAGAAGATAAAGTAAGAGTGGCAGGGCGGCGGTGTCATGGGAGGTAAATCCTGCGAGTTCACTGTTAAACTGTGGGCAATCGACAAGAAAGTGAAGAACTGAAATAGGGACCCGACAAAACTTAGAAAGAGAAATAGGGCGTATATCCAAGAGACCCATGGGTAAGGCGTGTATGACCAATGCGGAGCAGGGAAAGAGCAGTCTCTCGTGAACGGCAACGGTGGTAAGATGGCCACAAACCTAAAAGCAGTTTAATAGAGCGCAATTTGTTACGGTGCTTGTTCCACCACCGTTGTTGCCAACGGCTGCCAAGACGGGCAGAGAAGACTGGAAAATTGTCCCTGAATGAAATACCTCTATAAGAAATCAGAAGATCATGCACCGCTGACCACGCAGCAGCATCTGCTTGCTCATTACCCCGCACACTAACGTGTCCAAGGACCCAGCAGAAAACAACATCTTTATTTTTTCTAGTTACTCGGCCCAACCATTGTTGAATATGAAGGACTAATGGATGATGGGAATCAAATTGTTTAATGGCTTGTAAAGCACTGAGGGAATCTGAAATGATCACAAACGTCGAAGGAGACATATATGTAATATGAAGAAGCACTATAAGGATGGCATACAACTCAGCAGTAAAAATACTAGCTGAGTCTAACAAGTGGCCTTGGACATCGATGCGCGAGAACTTTAAGGAGATTCAGCCGACCATGGCAAGTTGCCTTTAAAGAAGAAATGTGAGGTCTCCATGTCAAACGGCGATCAAAGAGCAGGCCAAGAAATTTGACCGTATCACATTCCGGAATATGTGAACCGTGTAAGTACAATGGAGTATCTGGCATAAGCGGACGTCTAGTGAAGGTAATGAATCGGGTTTTCGTACTAGAAAATTTGAAGCCATGAGAAGTGGTCCAATAGGAAACTCGGTCAATCACATCCTGAAGGGAGGCTGCTACTAGGCGACAGTCAGCGCCTGAGTAAGCTATAACGAAGTCATCCACATAAATTGACGACCAAATATGCGAAGGAAGAACGGAAAGTAGGTCATTTATAGCTAACATAAAAAGGGTAGAACCCGAAAATGTCTGTTGGTTAGGAAAGCAGCAAGGAAGCTTGGTAGATTACCCCAGAGGCCTAAGGAGTGGGCTTGGGCGAGAATGTTATACCTCCAAGTGGTGTTATGTGCCATCTCTAGATCAAAAAAGACCGCTAGGATGGAGTGTTTATTAGCAAAGGCATTTCGAATATACGTATCTAAGTGGAGCAAGGGGTCTAAGGAAGAATGGCCTTTGTGAAAGCCATACTGGCGAGGGTAAAGACTATTGTGAGTCTCCAAGAACCACATCAGACGTCTATTTACCAATCGTTTCATCACCTTGCACACTACACTGGTCAGACAATAGGAGGATAGTGGGAGGCATCAAGCCCCGAGTTGCCTGGTTTTCAAAACGATAGTACAATAGCAGATTTCCATTGTTGAGGAAGAATCCCTCGCCCCCATATAAGATTGAAAAGACGTAAAAGAACTGAAAGGGCCGTAGAATGTAGATGTTGTAGCACACCGATATGGATATCATCAGGTCCTGTAGCCAACGTCCGGTAAATGGAAAGCGTGGACTCTAATTCTAGGAGAGAAAAAGGTATGTTATACAGCTCCATTCCATCAGAGGAGAAATCTAAGGGCAATTGCTCCTTGGCAGGCTTAAATGCAAGAAATGAGGGACAAGGGTGAAGCCCTTGGGAGAAATGGACAAGATAGTTCCTGATTTCCATTTGCAACTTCTAGAGGTTCTGCAACAATAACTCCAGCAACCCGCAAAATGGGAGCTGGGTCCGGAGTGTACTTGCCACACAACTTCCGCACCTTTTTCTAAATCGCGCTCATAGGAAAAGACGAGGTAATGGTAGACATGTAGTCTCGCCAACAAGTGCATTTAGTGTCACATATGACGCGGCGAGCAACTGCCCTTGCCCGCTTAAAATCCAACAGATGCTCCAAGGTACGATTACATCGATAACGGCCCCACGCCGCACGTTTCAAACGCACTGCACAGGCGCATGGAGGAGACCACCAAGGTACGCATGTCTGAGAATGCTTACGTGAGGTTTGGGGGATAGAACATGCCACCACAGTTAAAACTAAGGTCATCAAAAGAGGACGAAAAGGGGGTCCTCATAACAGGTGGTAAGATGAGAGTATAAGTCCCAGTCTGCTTGTGCAAGTTGCCAACGAGGGTTATGAAACGGTCGGGCATATGTAGTAGAAGTAAGAAGAATAGAAAAGTGATCACTATCATGTAAATCTGGAAGAATAGACCAATGGAAATCAAGTGCAATTGACGAGGAACAGATAGAAAGATCAATGCAGGAGAGAGACTGAGTGCGAGTCAAAATGGGTAGGAGCACCAGTATTTAAAACATGAAGAGAATGAGAAGCGAGAGGAGTCTCCAACTGATCACCACAGGAGTCACAGTGGAACTCTTTCCGCAGATGATGCTGAGCATTAAAATCACCCAACAACAAGATGAGCAGCGGAAGAGAAGAAATTAAAAATGCGATATCTGAGATAAAGAATGCACGGGAGGGAAAAAGATAGAGAGAGCAAACTGTATACCATCTGTGTAAATATATACGAGCTGCAGTATAATGAATCTGAGAATGAACAAAAACTAGTTGATACGGTATATCAATGAGCACAAGAAGTGCACTTTCATTAAATGATTCGTCAGGAAGAAGATAGGAAGAATGTAACAGCACACAGCTCGAGACGGGGCGAATGATAGCAGAACGAATTTTGGGCTCTTGTAACCCAACACATACTGGGGACAACTGGGAGAGCAAGGTAAGCGTGTAAGCAAGGAGGAATCAGAATGCTGGGGAGGAAAAGATTGTTGCGAAGGTCGCGATAGCGTCTAATGTCTCAGCGGTTAAGGAAGCTGACGATACCATGATGTCTTAGAAAGGTAGAGCAAGTAGAGGTCGGAGTAACTATGGATTCAACCAAAGAGGTCTGACGGGGGAAGGGGAGTATGAACCTGGAGAGATGCGTTGGCGGGGGCAGGAGAGTCGTGCAGTGTAGCAGGAGACGAAGGAGGTTGGGAAGTAATTATGGAAGAAGATGGGGAGGGAACAGAAGAGGGGACTATACGAGGGGGGGTGAACCTCCACCTTCGTGTGATAGTTGGAAAGGGGGTGAGAACTAAGCCCCAAGGTAGAAGATAGACTCGACTTTACAGGTGATAGACACAAAGAAAGTGTAGGTCTGTGAGGTCTCATAGACTGAGAAGCGAGCGAGAGAGATGAAGAAGTAGAAGGAGAAAGAGGTGCAGAGGTAGGAGATTCAGAGGATAAAACTGCAAAATCATTTGAAACAGGGGTGACCCTGTAAGACATGGTCGCAGAGGGATTGGGAGGTGGGAGGACCGTCGAGGTTGGAGGTCTCCAACCTACTTGAGCATAAGGGATATGAGGAAGGTTTCCCTGAAGGCGGAGCTGAGAGACAGCCATAGCGTACATAAGGCCCTCACGCTCCTTAAGATAAAGGATATCTTGTTCATTATGATAGACTTGACAACGGCATTTAAAAGAAGGATGACATTCATTGCAATTGAGACAAGAGGGGAAGAGACTACAAGACGTATTGGAATGATCTGCTGCACCGCAGACCGGCATTCCGCCGCAGATCTGCAGTATTTAGGGGGGTGTCCAAAACGCCAGTAATTACGACACTGATGGGGAGTGGGGACTACTTTACGGACCTCTAGACGATGGCCTGCAATATAGACAGAGGACGGAAGTTCATGGCAGTCGAAGGTTCAGTGGGCGATGTTACTACAAAAGTGCCTCCACCCACAAACGGGCAGGATGTATGTATCTTCCTTAAGAACAAGAAGGTCCTGAAGAGCTAATTGTTCTAAAATATCATCGCCGCAAGACAAAAAATCACTCTGTACAATAGTACGTGGAAAGATCACAGTACAACTGCAAGAATTGAAAGTAGCCTGTTTATGAACGGTGACTGGTATGTTATCTATGGCAGTTATATGAGAGAGAGCATGAGCTTGTTCTGAATTCTGTACTGTTACAACACGTGCACCGCTTTGAAGAGCGTGGAAGGATATATTTTGGCCAACGTGTCATAAAAGAGCTTTACCAATTCCATGATCAGAAAGATAATCAGTTTGAGACGTCGTTTGTAAGGAAAAGAATTTAGTCCATTGCGTACTTGTAAACCGGGTAGTGAGTGTCGTGTAGGTCGATTTTCAGCAGACATCGAAGAACTGACGTCAGTAGATTGTCTTGAACGTTTAGTAGTAGTACCACGGGTGGTCTGACCTGAGGGAGGTGGGCGATCCAGAAACTGTCACACCGTATTCGGGGAAGCCGGATGCATTGTTAAAGGCGTGCAAGAAGCAGCGGCATGAGCAGAAACAGGTGGTGGCTCATCACCTGAAGCAGGCGACAGAGCACCACCAGCAGAAGGTACAGGGGTATGAGAAGAGTCTAGAGAATGGTCTAATAATGAAGCCGGGTCAGAACAGGGTTTCAGTGAGAGAAGATTCCATAATAAAGGTGATTCTTCTGTGTTATCTCCGTTCTTGTTATTTTAAGAAAAAAGAAAGAAGGAAAGAAAAAAAAGAGGGACAGTGGAGGGACAGTCACTAGGAGGCAAGGAGGGGCCAGAAGCTCCTCCCTTCATCCGAGAGAGCCTCGAGCCCACTGGCAGTGAAGATGCAGTGTGGAACCAGTGCCATACCCTACCCTTCACACCAGTATACCAGCACTCCAGGATACCAGTAAACCGAGCCACCTCAGCAGACAAAAGAAAGGGCGGTCGGAAATCTGCCAGAAAGCATAACTTCTGGAGGTACACCCATTATCTGAAGGGCACCCCCCTCCCCACGTGGAAATCCGGGAAGGGAGCAGGGCACCTTTAGACAATTCAGATTCCACGGCAAATTACACCACCCACGAGGGACCTCACGGAGTGGGATGAACCCCAGCACGCCTTCCCCCCACCTAGAAACCATAATGCCAGAGGGGAGGACCACAGAGACTACAAACGGGATGGAAAAAGGGGGTGGGGAGCGGGTAGGAAAGGGGGAAAAATGGGGGATGGAGAGGATGGGATAGGGAAGGGAGGGTTTGGGGGGTAATTAGGTTCGGTCTGAGGAAAAAGACCAAAAGGTCCAATTCCTCAGACCAATGGCCTCTTCACCACTACAAAGAGCCCCCCCTTGAAGAGGATCATTTATGTATAGAGAACACCTTATCCAAAGGAATTTAAATTTTCAATCCTGTTGAACTATTACTACTAGGTGAAGGTTAGTGGGTCAGTTGACAAGTGCAGGTAACCTCTTCTCAATTTCATTTAGATCATCCCTTTAATTGGTCTTCAAGTAATAACCTTAAAAAGCCTCTTCTGATCGGCTTCACAATTTAAACATTCGTTTTTTCTACTTAGAAGATTCGATTTTGCAGCTTTTATTATCGAGCTAGTATATAATTATTTTACATAATTAACTTGAATTTACCTCATCGACTACGATGCTCTGATATTAGTGAAAGGATCTAAATCGAATCAGAATGCATCCCATTTCTCAAATGCTATAGGACCCCTAAGGGTCAAGTTCTTTCAGCTGATTTTTTTTTCTGAATCGTGTGATGTGGTGACCTGTACTTAGTAGACTGATAACCTGTACTTAGTGAGTGGTGACATGTACTCAGCTCAGTGGCGACCTGTACTTAGCTCAGTAGTGACCTGTACTTAGCTCAGTGGTGACCTGTACTTAGCTCAGTGGTGACCTGTACTTAGCTCAGTGGTGACCTGTACTTAGCTCAGTGATGACCTGTACTTAGCTCAGTGGTGACCTGTACTTAGCTCTGTGAGGATGTGTCTAGTGTATTGTCTGTGAATCTGAATCAAGATGTCCTCCATTGAACAACTTTACCAGCAGCTTAATGAGGAGCATAGGGTGGCTAAGCTAGAGATATGGCGATTATCACTGGTAGGCGGGATTCCCCAGACACTGCAACATCATGGAATCTTTGTTCAGAGGACATCTCCAGAACCTTCTTCACTTCTACTAACCCGTCCCTTGGGTATGACTTACTTTCACTAGGTAATTCCGCCTACCAGTGACAATGCCTTTATCTGCTACACATCAATCTTTTCACCTGACACCAGTATATAAGTGCCAGCCCTCTTGCCTGTGTTACAGATTCCTCACTACGGTGATCTTCACACCAACTCCAAGGCTGAGGGACTCATTACCTCATCTTTTGCATATAGTTCTACTGTCTTAATATTATGTCCTAGAATTTGTGATGATAAAGCCACTAGATGGTGAAACATCTACATCAAAGATACCCAGATGTTGAATGTGTGTCTAATTTTCATCCTTTGTTTATGTCCATCATCCACTTATACAATTCAGTGATATCTCCATTCATTTTACGTCTCTCCAGAGAGTGAGATTCAAGGCTCTAAGTTTATCTTCATACAGGAGATGCCTTATACAGTAAATCATTTTAGTCATTCTTCTCTGTATGTTCTCCATTGAGTCTATGAGGCCTCACTAGTGATGTATAGAGTGTAAAATAACTTTTGGACTTCTGTTGCTTATACTTCTTGTAAAAATCCTAGTAATCTGTCAGCCTTATTGCGCACACTTAGACACTGCTGTCTTGGTTTTAGATTTCTGCTTACCATGACTCCCAAGTCTTTTTCACATTCTGTATAATCAAGCTCTACTTCACCTAGTTTATAACTTCAAGGGTTTTTTTCATTACCAAGGACTAGTACCTTACACTTGTCCACAATGAACTTCATCTGCCAATTTTCAGACCAAGACATTAATTTCTCCAAATCCTCCTTGAGTTCACTGGTATCCTCCTCAGAATGAATCATACGGCCTATTTTTGTATCAACAAATTTGCTCATGCCTCTTTTTTTGTGCAAGTGATATCTGTGTGCTCTCAAGAAAACTGAAAAAAAAAAAAAATCATATTCCTCAACCAAAATAACAACAGCATACTTACTAACGTGCTTAGTTGATTTCTTATTAAGTAAATAGCTTATCTATTCCTTTAACGCTGAATAGCTTATTCCACAACGATAGGGTGAATAGGAATAGTGGAGTGGCGATGATTTTTTTATTAATACACCAGCCGTTTCGCACCAAGGTAGGGTGGTCCGAAAAAGAAAAACTTTCACCATCATTCACTCCATCACTGTCTTGCCAGAAGAGCGCTTACACTACAGTTATAAAACTGCAACATTAAAACCCCCTCCTTCAGAGTGCCGACACTGTACTTCACATTACTTTACTCAAGTCCGGCCTGCCGGTTTCCTTGAATCCCCTCATAAATATTACCCTGCTCACACTCCAACAGCACGTCAAGTCCTAAAAACTATTTGTCTCCATTCGCTCTCATCTAACACTCTCACGCATGCTTGATGGAAGTTCAAGCCTCTAGCACCCAAAACCTCCTCTACCCCCTCTTCCAAAATTTCCCAGGTGGACCTTTACCCCACCTTCCCTCCACTACAGATTTATACACTCTCAGAGTCATTCTATTTTGTTCTTTCCTCTCTACATGTCCGAACCACCTCAACAACCCCTCCTCAGCCCTCTGGATAATAGTTTTGGTAATCCCGCACCTCCTCCTAATTTCCAAACTACGATTTCTCTGCATTATATTCACACTACACATTGCCCTCAGACATGACATCTCTACAGCCTCCAACCTTATTCTTGTTGCAACATTCAACACCCATGTTTCGCACCCATATAAGAACGTTAGTATAACTATGCTTCCATACATTCCCCTCTTTGCTTTCATGGACAAAGTTCTTTGTCTAAACAGACTCTTCAGTGCACCACTCACCTTTTCCCCCTCATTAATTCTATGATTTGCCTCATCTTTCATAGACCCATCTGCTAACACTTCCACTCCTAAATATCTGAATACATTCACCTCCTCTATACCCTCTCCCTCCAATCTGATATCCAGTCTATCGTTACCTAATTTTTTTGTTATCCTCATCACCTAACATCTTTCCTATTTTCACTTTTAATTTTCTTATTTTACAAACCCTACCAATTTCTCTTCAGAATCTCTCAAAAGTACAGTGTCATCAGCAAAGAGCAACTGTGAAAACTCCAACTTTGTGTTGGATTCTTTATCTTTTGACCACATACCTCTTGCCAACACCCGAGCATTCACTTCTCTTACAACCCCATCTATAAATATACTGAACAACGATGGTGACATCACACATCCCTGTCTAAGGCCTACTTTTACTGGGAAATAATCTCCCTCTCACCTACATACTCAAACCTGAGCCTCACTATCCTCGCAAAAACTTTTCACCGCTTTCAATAACCTACCTCTTATTCCATACATTTGCAACATCTTCCACATTGCCCCCCTATCCACCCTGTCATACGCCTTTTCCAAATCCATAAATGCCACAAAAACCTCTTTACCCTTATCTAAATACTGTTCACCTATATGTTTCACTGTAAACTACACACCCCCTACTCTTCCTAAAGCCTCCTTGTTCATCTGTTATCCTACTCTCCGCCTTACCCTTAATTCTTTCAATAACAACTCTACCATGCACTTTTTCAGGTAAACTCAACAGACTATTTCCCCTATAATTTTTGCAATCTATTTTGTCCCCTTTGACTTTATACAAAGAAACTATGTATGCTCTCTGTCAATCCCTAGGTACCTTACCCTCTTCCATAAATTGATTAAATAAAAGCGCCAACCACTCCAAAACTATATTCTCACCTGCTTTTAACATTTCTATCTTTATCCCATCAATCCCAGCTGCCTCACGAACTTCCCCCACACTCACAACTGGCTCTTCCTCACTCCTATAAGATGTTATTCCTCCTTTCCCTATACACGAAATCACTGCTTCCCTATCTTCAATATTTAACAATTCCTCAAAATATTTCCTCCATCTTTCTAATACCTCTAGCTCTCTAATAACTCTCCTCTCCTATTTTTAACTGTTAAATCCATTCGTTCCCCAGGCTTCGTCAACATATTAGTCTCACTCCAAAACTTTGTTATTTAAAAAAAAATTGTTGATAATATCTCACCCAGTCTCTCATTTGCTCTCTTTCTACATTGCTTCACCTTCCTCTTAACCTATATTTTCCTCGCTATATACTCCTCCCTTCTTGCATCAGTTCTACTTTTTAGAAACCTCTCATATGCTAACTTTTTCTCTCTTTCTAATCTCTTTACATCATTCCACCAATCGCTCTTCTTCCCTCCCGCACCCACTTTCATGTAACCACTCTCACTATACTCTCTCTAACCCATCTATCCTCCAATAGTTGTTTATGTCTTACTCAAACAGCCTCCTCTTTTAGCTTATAAACCTTCACCTCTCTCTCACATGCTGCTTCCATTTTCCTTGTATCCCATCTACCTTTTACTCTCAGTATAGATAAAACTAAAAAGTGATTTGATATATCTGTGGTCCCTCTATAAACATGTGCATCTTGAAGTCTACCCAACAGTTTTTTATCTACCAATTCGTAGTCCAACAAACTACTGTCATTACGCCCTACATCATATCTTACTTATTTATCTTCTTTTTCTTAAAATATGTATTACCAATAACCAAACCCCTTTCTATACAAAGTTGAATCAAAGGGCTCCCATTATCATTTACACCTGGCACCCCAAACTTACCTACCACACCCTCTTTAAATGTTTCTCCTACATTAGCATTTAGGGCTCCTACCGCAATTACTCTCACTTTGTTCAAAAGTTCCTACACACTCGCTTAACATCTCCCAAAATCTCTCTCTCCTTTATCCTCCTCTCTTCTCCAGGTGCATACACACTTATTATGACCCACTTTTTGCGACCCTTATTTTAATCCACATAATCCTTTAATTTATACATCTATATTCCCTCTTTTCCTTCTATAACTGATCCTTCAACATTATTGCTACCCCTTACTTAGCTCTAACTCTCTCAGATACTCCTGACTTAATCCCATTTATTTCTCCCCACTGAAACTCACCTACCCCCTTCAGCTTTGTTTCGCACAGAGCCAGGACATCAAACTTCTTCATAAAATTAGCAATCATCTCTTTCTTATTATCCGCACTACATCCACGCACATTCAAACATCCCAGTTTTATTAAAAAAAAATTATTTTTAATTTTAGTATTTTCTATAGGAGAAGGGGTTACTAGCCAATTGCTCCAGACATTTTAGTCGCCTCATTTGACACGATTGGCTTATGGAGGAAACATTTTTTTCCACTTCCCAATGGAGAATGCAGGAAATAAAGAACAAGAATGATTAAGAAAAAAACAGAAAAACTTATATGTGCATGTATATATATGCATGTGTATGCCTGTGTAGTGTGACCTAATTGTAAGTAGAAGTAGCAAGATATACCTGTTATCCAGCGTGTTTATCAGACAGAAAAAAAGAACACCAGCAATCCTACCATCATGTAAAACAGTTTCAGGTTTCTGTTTCACACTCACTTGGCAGGACGGTAGTACCTCCCTGGATGGTTACTGTCTACCAACCTGCTACCACAGGACGGTAGTACCTCCCTGGATGGTTACTGTCTACCAACCTGCTACCATGAATGGCGATGCATTAGACAATATGTAAAAATGGAATCGACTGGCACTGACCATGTTAGGCTGAAGTTGCACGAGGGACGTGAAACTTTAGCCAAATATGTGATTTACAGGCCCTCAAACCTTGATAGAGAACACAATAAACTTCTATTGGACCAAATTACTAAGGCGTCTAGATAGAAAAATATATTTTTAATGTGAAATTTTAACTTTAGCCAAACTGGCTGGAGTCTAGCGACTTTCTTCATATGATCCAAGATTGTTTTTTAAAACAGTTTGTGACAGAACCAGCTTGAGGAAATTACCTGCTAGATTTGGACCGGTAAGCCAGCGGAAGGCCTCGGTCAGATGACCAAAAGCTCCAACGACGGGTCATCATATGACTAAGACCCGCGTCAGGAAACACTTGTCCTGTTTCCTGACAAACCTTACCTAACCTAACCTTGGATATTGCTAACAAGGAATCATTAATTTTGAGGTT
Organism: Cherax destructor; assembly: GCA_009830355.1. Classification (NCBI taxonomy): domain Eukaryota; kingdom Metazoa; phylum Arthropoda; class Malacostraca; order Decapoda; family Parastacidae; genus Cherax; species Cherax destructor. The sequence goes on from WNWK01018371.1 coordinate 13,668, forward strand.
AACGGCGAGCCTATGGTAAGAGATTACGAATCACACTGATTCAATATATTATAGAATTACCTTAATAACTACAACACGTCAAGGTCCCTGATTTTAGCATAGTTGATTTCATAGGACTGAGGGATTATCTGGGTGGGATCAAATGGTGTGAACTGGTAGAAAATCATTCTATGGGTCGGGTAGGTATGTGGTGAAGGTTGCTGATATGACATATTTCAGAGCAAAGTTCAAACTGTCCAGGCAACTTATATTTCAAATAGGGAAATTAGATCTAACAAAAATTATCTTAAATAGATAAACAATAGTTTAAAACATCTCATAAGTGAAAAGAGAGACATTTACACTCAAATTAAAAGAGGAGAGGGGCACTTAAGGAATCCTTACATTAGTTAAACAGATAAATCTAAAAAGGAATGAGGAAAACGAAAAGCGATTATGAAGTAAAAGTTGGAAGGGACTCGAAGACTACCCCTTAAGATTGTTTCAGGTATATACGTGTAAGATCAGGAAGAAGATATACCTATTTAAAAGTTACTCAGGCCAGCTTACCGTCACTGACAAGGATATGTGTATAAACTTCAACTCTTATTTCCTCTTAAGCTTATATGCAAGAAGGCACTAGAGAAATTCCAGAAATTTAAAATTACGTCGGTAAGGAGGAAAATAAGTTACCTAAGATCAAAGTCACTAGTGACATCGTTGTCAGAAAAAAACAAATAGATATATTAAAACCAAACAAATCACCGGACAGTGATGAACTGTTCTCAATGGTTGTCACTGAATGTAAGGAGGAACTTAGCAAACCATTACATAGTCTTTTCAACATATCACAACAAGCTTGAATAATGCCGGTTAACTGGAAAATGGCAAATGTGATACCTACCTACATACAAAGCAGGAGACAGGTCGTTAGCTTCGTATTATAGACCAATTAAATATCCTTCTTGTGTTATTAATAACTGTTGAGGCTATTCGAAGCCAATTTGAAAGACAAAAATTAATCAATGAACTGCAACAGTGTTTTAAAAAGGCTCGTTCGTACCTTACGAATTTACAAACTTTTTTTCACCTAGGTATTTGAGGAGATACATCATGGTAATGAAGATGATATTATGTATATGGACTACAGTAAGGTCTTTGATAGCGTTCCATACCGGAGATTGTTGTGGAAAGTAGGAGCATATGGAACAGAAGAGGATTTTTTTTCCCTGAAAAAGAGACACGGTTGGCAAATTGGCAACAGAGTTTTCATAAGTGGGGAGAAATGAGAGTAGGGACGCGCCACAAGCGGTGTTCCATAGGTCAGTGTTCGGCCTTTGTTGTCCACAATATACCTTAATGACATAGATGAGGGAATGAATGGCGACATAAGCAATGATACTAAAATTGGCCGTCTGATTAATTCTGATAAGGACACTAGAGCGCTACATTAAGATCTTGATAGGTCGATGTAGAAGTCGAACAAGTGGCACATGCAGTTTAAAGTAGTCAAGTGTAAAGTTCTAAGCATAGGAAAAGAGGATAACCATGGCACGTCTTATAATCAAAGTTCTTGTTAACAGTAATCTAAAACCAAGACAACAGTACGTAAGTGTTCACAATAAACTTAATACAATTCTTGGTTTCATATCAAGACGTATAAATAACAGAAGTCCTCAGGTTATACTTCAACTCTATGTCAGTGTTAATGCCTCTTTTAGAGTATGATGTTCAGTTCTGGTCACCGTATAACATAATGAACACAAATGTACTGGAAAACATACAGAGAAGGATGACAAAGTTAATCTCAAGTATCAGAAATATTTCCTACTATAATAGACTGAGGGCACTGAGTCTGCACCCTCGAAAAATGCGTTTAATAAAGGGGAATGTGATTAAGGTTTATGAATAGATGACATGAATAAATAAAGGGTATATAAATAACGTCCTTAAAATATCTAACCAAGAGAGCACTCACAGCAATCGGTTCTTGTTGGAAATATTTAGATTTTGAATAAATATGGAAACACTACTATGGTAATAGTGTTGTGGATCAGCGAAACAAACTCCCGAATTACACCACTGAAGCGAAAACCTTGAGTAGCTTTAAAATTAGGTTAGACAAGTTCATGAGACGGTGGGATCTGGATGTGCCAAGCATGGGCCAGTAGGCCTGCTGCATTGCTTCTTTCCTCTTTTGTGCTTATGTCCTTAGAAGTTTGGATTGATTTTAGGTTCCGGTGGTTTAAGGAAGAAATTGTGACTGTTCAAATACGGTTATTAATGCGATGATTTCTGAGAACCTCATCCGATAGAGTTTAGCAGTTCCCAGCTAAAGTGTTGATGGTGTAACATCTTAGTGACCTCAAATATAATGTGCTGGCGTCATTTAGAACAGTGATACTGGTTGATAAATTAGACACCTGAGAAACATTTAGATATCTTTATTCTGGAAGCGGTTCGCCAGCCAGTGGCTTCTTCAGTTCAATGCAGAGAATGGTGGAAGATGGGGAGGAGTTGGGGTAATCAGTCCATCAATTTTGATAAAAGCGCAGAATATCCGCAGATATGGAGCTTATGTATTACTGATAGATGAGGTGAAGCAGTGGCGGACGGAGTCACTGTTGGAGAAACCCACTAGTGGAAGTAGGTCAGTCCTATATGTTAGACAAGTTTTCAAGGATTATTATTGGCACTACCTACTTCCACTAGCGGTTTTCTCCACTGATGACTCTCCTTACCACTGCTCCACCTCATCCAACAGTCCATCAGAATTGATGGACTGATCTCGTTGATTACAGAGTGAGGGTCTGATTACCTCAACTCCTCGTCTTCAACCTATCTCTGTATTGACTAAAGCCACTATGCAAAACGTTCCTCAGAATAAGATCTCAAAGTGCACAAGTGTCTATTAACAACAGTTATGCCTTTCAGTTTGGTTAGAAGCTTTATTTCGATTGAAGGATCGAATTAGTTTTGGCTGTGTATGTACCAATAACTGGAGTTTACCTGGAGAGAATTTCAGGGGTCAACGCCCCCGGGGCCCGGTCCGTGACCAGGACTCATGTTGGACCAGAGCCTGATCAACCAGGCTGTTACTGCTGGCCGCACGCAGTCCAACGTACGAACCACAGCCTGGCTGGTCAGGTACCGACTTTAGGTGCCTGTCCAGTATGTCATATAATGAAAAAAAACAAAGGGATTTTCCTTTCCATGTATTAACGTGTGCCTCTTCTCATCTGCTTGAAATCTTTAGGGATAATATCTAACAGCATTAAAAGCAAATGTTACATTGTGCACTATTGAAATTAAGTAGCAAAATAAGAATGGTTTGTATAGATATATTGTAACAGATTCCTAGTTAAAGAGTTATCATAAGTTATTTAATGATAGACGAAAATTGTGAATTATTACTCACGTAAAATAATTATTATATTGATAGATATACCAGAAAGACTGGCATAGACATATTGGTAGTGATTCCTAGCTACCGGCCGCAGTTATACTTACCGACCACCCTGGCTACTGCAATATGGAGTGTGGAGTCTTGTGACTAATTACTGTGTTCGTTATATTAGTGGGAAAACAGTCAGTATAATTTCTTTTAATTCATGGGAGGAGAGCTAAACCCACTGATATTATGCAGAGTCTTGGGAACGATGGTCAAATGAAAATAGTACTAGCCCTCACTAATATAGTAAATCTTATGATAACTGAAGCTTCAGTCGAATGCGTGACTGATCACTCATAATATATATATCTGCTGAAGGTCTATCGTGTAGTCCACAGTCTGTCAGGTTGATATGGAAGATGTGTGCCAACAGTTTGGCAATATGCAGAATTCCTTTGATTTTGGTAACGGTGTGGGATGTGCTAATTAATGCAGAATATAAACATTTTCTTCCATTTTCACCACTTTCCTTAATGATCAGCTTAGCTCTTGCCCAATTTATAAGATGATTATAATAGTATTTTTCAATACCACACCATCTATAAATTGAACAGGAGTGGAAGCCATGAATACAGAAACAAATATTCGGAATCCTCATTAATAATTATTACCAACGTGTTTTAATCACGCATTATTGTACTTAATAGGTTGGGTGGTGAAAAAGTTAAGTTAGAGATTCTGAAGCTGTTCACAGTATCTTGAAATTTCCAAATATGATCGATTTGATGCTTTTGGCTACTGACAGAGTTGACCTCCAGCTCCTGAGACTATTATGGTTGCTGAGTTAGAGATACTATGCCTCTTGAGGATGTTAAATAACATCACATAGTCTTGAGGGTTTTTTTTACTTACAATTCTTAGGCTCTTCATTGCCCTAAGATTCTTGTACATGAGAGGACGGAAATTCTCTTGGTAGCCCTGATAAAGACCCTGACCCTCCTCATAGTGCTGCACTATGGCCTCTCAAAGGTGCTCAACTACAGCTTTTCTAGCACTTCACATAACACAGGCATATATCTCATGGGATTCATAAAGCTGTTGAGGCACAACAAATGGGTTTCATGACAGGTCGCTCCTGAATCAGGAGCGACCTGTCATGAATCTGTGGGTCAAACTGTGTTTGAACAATAGTTTTTAGGCTTCTTTATTATTTTCATCTACAGCTTTTGACACTCTAAAAGGTGTTGGGAAAATCTTCAGAAAATGTTTTGGGAATTTGGGTCAACGGAAGTTGGGGATAATCTCTCTCTCTGTCGCACAGGGCCAAAATGTATTTAATTAATCCAAAAATTGCTAATAGTATGAGGCATAAGATGCTTACGTAGTTTTGAAGAGATACGATGATATTTTTTTTTAGGAAAATAAAATCAAAGACGACATAGATGAAGTTAATAACAACTACGAGCTCCCCCCCCCTTCCCCCTTCATATCAATAATTTATTTTTTACAAAACTTTATAAATATAGTGACAGTTTGGAGCGAATATTCTAAACTGTAGTATCTGAGAGCATCTGCAAAGACAGTGATTATGTATGAGTGAGGTGAAAGTGTTGAATGATGATGAAAGTATTTTTGGGGGGATTTTCTTTATTTTTGGATCACCCTGCCTCGGTGGGAGACGGCCGACTTTTGAAAGAAAGAATATATATATATATATATATATATATATATATATATATATATATATATATATATATATATATATATATATAGTGGAACCCCGGATTTCGTACTTAATCCGTTCCAGACGGTCGTTCTAAATCCGAAAAGTACGAAACCGAAGTAATAGTTCCTATAAGAAATAATGTAAATACAATTAATCCGTTCCAGACACCCAAAAGTATTAACAAAAAATACATTTTTTTAGAGAATAACTATAGTTTTACATACAGAAAACAATGAGAAATAAATATAAAGCACTAAATAAATGAATAAAAGAACATTTAGCATGACTTTTACCTTTATTGAAGACTCTTGTTGGAAGACAGCGAGGAGGGGAAAGGGAGGAGAGTTTATTGTTTTGGGACAGGACAAACTTCAATATGACGCTAATTTCAACTCTACGGCTTATTTATATATCACAATTCATCTAATATGACAAAATAAACAATATTTATAACATAGAAACATGATATATACTCTAGAATGAATAAAATATGTCATTACATATGTGACTAGTGGTGTTGTTGTTGTTGGGTTTATCAGGGCCACTGACAGCATAAGCCGTATAGTGGTGGTGGTGACAGCGGCAGCGGCCACCAGCACTAGTCACACTGCAACACCACTAGTCACACTGCAACACCAGTAGTCACACTGCAACACCACTAGTCACACTGAAACACCAGTAGTCACACTGCAACACCACTAGTCACACTGCAACACCACTAGTCACACTGCAACACCACTAGTCACACTGCAACACCAGTAGTCACACTGCAACACCACTAGTCACACTGCAACACCAGTAGTCACACTGCAACACCACTAGTCACACTGCAACACCAGTAGTCACACTGCAACACCACTAGTCACACTGAAACACCAGTAGTCACACTGCAACACCACTAGTCACACTGCAACACCACTAGTCACACTGCAACACCACTAGTCACACAGAAACACCACTAGTCACACTGCAACACCACTAGTCACACTGCAACACCACTAGTCACACTGAAACACCAGTAGTCACACTGAAACAATGTACGTAATTTATAAATAAGAAATGTTGTATAAAAAAATAATAGAGAATGTAAAGAAATAAAGTATACTATAGTACACACTTACCTAGGAGGAGATTCTGGCAGAGGTTTAGGGTGGTGGAAGATAGGCAGGGCGGCGGTATGTTGTCAGTGGCCCTATATACCTCCAACAACATTGGAGGAGTTAGTTTCGTGTCGTCCTTTCTCTATCGCTTAATCACTTAACTTACTTGCTACACTGTTAATGCTACATTTTATCGCTGGCTTGTGCTATAACCTTTACCGACTCCTGCTGCTTTAGTATTGTATATATCGTAGACTCACTGAAGAAGGCACATTCTCCCCTCTCTCTCACTAGGAACTTTCTTTGGGCCCATGGTGGTTTATTTTGCAGTCGCAATCAATAAACAAGCACAAAAATTGCGAAATGTTTCGGATGAATAAGGCATCATGGCGAGGGGACGCGTCTGATATGATAAAGAACTCCAATGGAAATAAGTCACTCTGTCTGACTTTTTTGGGTTATCCTTGGTTCTCTACACATATGCTGCTATGTATGATAATGTATGTAAATGTATTTGTGTATACCTGAATAAACTTTCTTACTAAGTGTAAGTGCTCCTCTGGCAAAATAGTGATGGAGTGAATAATGTTGAAAGTTTTTTTTTTCATGCCATCCTGCTTTGGGGGAAATGGCGGATGTGTTTTATATATATATATATATATATATATATATATATAAAAGGCTGGAGGCAGTGGAGATGTCATGTCTGAGGTCAATGTGTGGTGTGAATATAATGCAGAGAATTCGGAGTTTGGAAATTAGGAGGAGGTGCGGGATTACCAAAACGATTGTCCAGAGAGCTGAGGAGGGGTTGTTGAGGTGGTTTGGACATGTAGAGAGAATGGAACGAGACAGAGTGACTTCGAGAGTGTATAAATCTGTAGTGGAGGGAAGGCGGGGTAGGGGTCGGCCTAGGAAAGGTTGGAGGGAGGGGGTAAAGGAAGTTTTGTGTGCGAGGGGCTTGGATTTCCAGCAAGCATGTGTGAGCGTATTTGATAGGAGTGAATGGAGGCATATGGTTTTTAATACTTGACGTGCTGTTGGAGTGTGAGCAAAGTAACATTTATGAAGGGATTCAGGGAAACCGGCAGGCCGGACTTGAGTTCTGGAGATGGGAAGTACAGTGCCGGCACTCTGAAGGAGGGGTGTAAGAGAGAAAAAGTTAGCATTTGAGAGGTTTTTACAAATTAGAAGTGATGCAAGAGGGAAGAGTATATGAAGAGAAAAAGAGAGGTTAAGAGAGTGGTGAAGCAATGTAAAAAGAGAGCAAATGAGAGAGTGGGTGAGATGTTATCAACAAATTTTGTTGAAAATAAGAAAAAGTTTTGGAGTGAGATTAATAAGTTGAGGAAGCCTAGGGAACAAATGGATTTGACAGTTAAAAATAGGAGAGGAGAGTTATTCAATGGAGAGTTAGAGGTATCGGGAAGATGGAGGGAATATTTTGAGGAGTTGTTAAATGTTGATGAAGACAGGGAAGCTGTGATTTCGTGTATAGAGCAAGGAGGAATAACATCTTGTAGGAGTGTGGAAGAGCCAGTTGTGAGTGTGGGGGAAGTTCGTGAGGCAGTGGGTAGAATGAAAGGGGGTAAGGCAGCAGGGATTTTTGGGATAAAGATAGAAATGTTAAAAGCAGGTGGGGATATCATTTTGGAGGGGTTGGTGCTATTACCTAATAAATGTATGGAAGAGGGTAAGGTACCTAGGGATTGGCAGAGAGCATGTATTGTTCCTTTGTATAAAGGCAAAGGGGACAAAAGAGAGTGCAAAAATTATAGGGGAATAAGTCTGTTGAGTGTACCTGGTAAAGTGTATGGTAGAGTTATTATTGAAAGAATTAAGAGTAAGACAGAAAGCAGGATAGCAGATGAACAAGGGGGCTTTAGGAAAGGTAGGGGGTGTGTAGACCAAGTGTTTACAGTGAAACATATAGGTGAACAGTATTTGGATAAGGGTAAAGAGGTTTTTGTGGCATTTATGGATTTGGAAAAGTCGTATGATAGGGTGGATAGGGGGGCGATGTGGCAGATGTAGCAAATGTATGAAATAGGAGGTAGGTTACTGAAAACAGTGAAGAGTTTTTATGAGGATAGTGAGGCTCAGGTTAGAGTGTGTAGGAGGGAGGGGGACTATTTCCCAGTAAAAGTGGACCTTAGACAAGGATGTGTGATGTCACCGTGGTTGTTCAATATATTTATAGATGGGGTTGTAAGGGAAGTGAATGCGAGGGTCTTTGCAAGAGGTGTGGGGTTAAAAGATAAAGAATCAAATACAAAGTGGGAGTTGTCACAGTTGCTTTTTGCTGATGACACTGTGCTTTTGGGAGATTCTGAAGAGAAGTTGCAGAGGTTGGTGGATGAATTTGGTAGGGTGTGTAAAAGTAGAAAATTGAAAGTGAATGTAGGAAAGAGTAAGATGATGAGGATAACAAAAAGATTAGGTGACGAAAGATTGGATATCAGATTGGAGGGAGAGAGTATGGATGAGGTGAATGTATTCAGATATTTGGGAGTTAACATGTCAGCAGATGGGTCTATGAAGGATGAGGTGAATCATAGAATTGATGAGGGGAAAATGGTGAGTGGAGCACTTCGGAGTCTGTGGAGACAAAGAACTTTGTCCATGGAAGTAAAGAGGGGAATGTATGAGAGTATAGTTATACCAACACTCTTATATGGGTGTGAAGCATGTGTGATGAATGTTGCAACGAGGAGAAGGCTGGAGGCAGTGGAGATGTCATGTCTGAGGTCAATGTGTGGTGTGAATATAATGCAGAGAATTCGGAGTTTGGAAATTAGGAGGAGGTGCGGGATTACCAAAACTATTATCCAGAGAGCTGAGGAGGGGTTGTTAAGGTGGTTCGGACATGTAGAGAGAATGGAACGAGACAGAATGACATCGAGAGTGTATAAATCTGTAGTGGAGAGAAGGCGGGGTAGGGGTCGGCCTAGGAAAGGTTGGAGGGAGGGGGTAAAGCAGATTTTTTGTGCGAGGGGCTTGGACTTCCAGCAAGCATGTGTGAGCGTATTTGATAGGAGTGAATGGAGACAAATGGTTGTTAATACTTGACGTGCTGTTAGAGTGTGAGCAAAGTAACATTTATGAAGGGATTCAGGGACACAGGCAGGCCGGACTTGAGTCCTGGAGATGGGAAGTACAGTGTCTGCACTCTGAAGGAGGGGTGTTAATGTTGCAGTTTTATAACTGTAGTGTAAAGCACCCCTCTGGCAAGACAGTGATGGAGTGAATGATGATGAAAGTTTTTCTTTTTCGGGCCACCCTGCCTTGGTGGGAATCGGCCGATGTGTTATATATATATATATATATATATATATATATATATATATATATATATATATATATATATATATATATATATATATATATATATATATTGTGGGACCCATAGCCTCGGAGAAGTGGATAAAAAGTCTTCAAGGAAGAATATTTGGATTTCTTCATGAAGCCATTTGAATATTCCACTTCCCCTACCACCCCGTCATTTCATTCTTGTTTTTTTTTTACGAACAGGTATATTTTATTACATAATATGGTACAAAATATTTAAGAGATACAATGTTGATATAAATATGGCATATAAAGTACACTAGGTGTGAGAGATGCATGTCTAGTACATATTGTTACATGTTTGTCCCTGATCATAATGCGAAAATCTCATCCAGCTCCTCAGAGCTGGGGCGCGTGCCCAAAATACAGCATGCATTACCCCTCTGAACAGCAGTGCTGAGTTGCTGGAACAGAAAACTAGCTGCCCTGGGATCCCTAGTTACCCTGCTCCTTGAGGAACTTAGATGAACTCTTTCCCCATGAGCCAAGGGTTCTCAGAGCCTATAGGAACAAACATATAATGATGGGCACTCCATATTTTATTGACTTTTGGGACTCCCTAAAGGTGGCAGCTGCCCCTTCTTCCTCCCTGATGTATTGGAGATACATCAGGTATGTATTGGAGATAGGTATGTGTAGTCCCACACCACCTGCTTGCCGTCTGTCCAGGCTTGAAGGGTGATACCATCTAGACGCTTTTGGCTGCCATCAGATCTGCATAGTTGGGGTGGCTCCCTTTCTGCTGGGCATCCGGCTGTTGTGAGGCTCCTCTTGATAATGTTATTAACCTCTTCATGTCTTGCAATCTTTCTCTCGGATTTACGACACACAAGACCATGGTACCCGAATCGGTCTGCTGCTTCACTGCCACAAATACACCTGTGTTCGGCGAGAATAGGGGCAGCAAGTCGAAGGGCAACACCAATGCGGATGGTCTGTGGGTCGAGGCGTTTGCCAAGGCTGGAGTTGGGAACAGCCAACAGAAAGTCCCCTGCATGAGGAGCTCTCACTGCAAGGAGGCGGGCTCTATCCTTCCCTGACACACTCTGAAGCATTGCTGAGGCTATATTCGCTACTATTGGGCCGTCCCAGTGCGACTGTTTGTAGTTGTTGGGGGGAGCAGGCCTGGTTTCAGAGCCCATTAGATTATCCCAGATCCTGGCTCCGTCGACGAACTTTTGGTCATGGATTCCAATCTTGTCCCTAAGATGTTCAGGGAGAATCGCTGCTACAAGCCATTCTCCTCAATTCTTCCAGTTTCTTCCTGAGAATTGTGTCAATGGCATCGCTTCCCAGAGGTGCTCGAAGCAAGACACTATTTGTAGGAGCAATGACTGTTGCTCCTGGTAGTTTTGATCTCACTGCATCTATCACTTGTTGATTGACTGAGATGATTTCACATTTGGATGGATTCAGGATGAGACCCATTTCCTGTCCCCTTGTCATCACCTGTGTAAGATCATCTAAAAGGGACTCCTTTGTACCTGCTAGTGTGCCATCATCCAGGAACCAGATGTTTAGCTTACTGGTCAGTCTGACTGTGATTTCCCTAACTGCTATACAGAAGAGAAATGGTGCGAGAGGGTCCCCTTGCTGGACACCCTCTGATGATGTGATTTCATGCTCTCCAAACAGGGTAGCCCGAAAAAGAAAAACTTTCACCATCATTCACTCCATCACTGTCTTTCCAGAGGCGTGCTTACACTCCAGTTATAAAACTGCAACATTAACACCCCTCCTTGAGAGTGCAGACACTGTACTTCCCATCTCCAGGACTCAAGTCCGGTCTGCCGGTTTTCCTGAATCCCTTCATAAATGTTGCCTTGTTTACACTCCAACAGTACGTCAAGTCCTAAAAACCATTTGTCTCCATTCGCTCATATCCAACACGCTCACGCACGCTTGCTGGAAGTCCAAGCCCCTCGCACACAGAACCTATTTTACCCCCTCCCTCCATCCATTTCCTAGACCGACCCCTTCCCGCCTTCCCTCCACTACAGATTTATACACTCTCGAAGTCATTCTGTTTCGTTCCTTCCTCTCTACATGTCCAACCCATCTCAATAACCCCTTCCAAGCTCTTTTGATAATAGTTTTGGCAATCCCGCACCTCCTCCAAATCTCCAAACTACGGATTCAATGCATTATATTCACACCACACATTGCCCTCAGACATGACATCTCGACTGCCTCCAGCCTTCTCCTTGTTGAAACATTCAGAACCCATGTCTCACACCCATACAAGAGTGTTGGTATAACTACACTCTCATACATTCTCATATATATATATATATATATATATATATATATATATATTATTGCAAATTAGGTAAAACTTGCGATTTTGGCTTAAATAGCAACGCTCACCTTGCCATATAAGACAAGTGAAAATTTGTGTATGCAATAATTTCGCCAAAATCATTCTGAACATAACGAAAAAAATATATTTCATTGTGTTTGTTTATTATTAAATTAATGTTAACGTATCTAAAATATATTTAGTTGGGTTAGGCTATATATATATATATATATATATATATATGTCGTGCCGATTAGGTAAAACTGGTCAATTAGCAAGAACTCATCAAAAATTAAGTCTTTTCTAAAATTTTCTCTTATACGTTTAAAGATATATTTTTTTTCATTTATGTTAATGTAAGAATTTATAATTTTGTACCAATAGAAACTTTGAAAACCTACCTAACCTTATTACAACAAGCGCAATTTAATTTAGCCTTACCCAACTAAATATAGTTTAGATACGTTAACATTAATTTAATAATAAACAAACACAATGAAATATATTTTTTTCGTTATGTTCAGAATGATTTTGGCGAAATTATTGCATACACAAATTTTCACTTGTCTTATATGGCAAGGTGAGCGTTGCTATTTAGGCCAAAATCGCAAGTTTTACCTAATCGGCAGACATATATATATATATATATATATATATATATATATATATATATATATATATATATATTTAAAAAATAGCAAACAGGATAAATTGTATACAATCATTATCTCTCTCAGACCACAGCAGGATTGGAACCTACACACACTCTATCAAAGTACTAATAAATTGAAAGTCCGACGCTCTACCGTCTAGCGTAACCCAAGTCTCTAATAGGAAGGATTCAGGCATAATATACTTACTGTATTACATTTCGTCAGAGACACCAAATGTCACTTCTTCCCTCGGCCCAAGAGCTTTAACAGTAGATCTATTCTTTCCCACGCAAAGCCACATGGTGTAAACTGTAATGCGTTGGACCGTCAATTTTTAGGCCGTCGTTTGAACCCTTTGTCCACTTTTCTGTTTACCCATAGACATTTCTTTACTACAATTTTATTTGAGATCATAGACGATGTGGCCTTGAGGGGAATAATAGATCTTCTGGGCCGAGGAAAGGAGTTCTGTTGGGGTAAAGTTGGTGCCTCTGATTGAATATAATACAGTAAGAATTTCTACCAGGTTCTTCACTGTAGATAATCAGATGTTCGATTTACAGACCATGGGTCGAGCCAAAGAATCTCTAACAAACAATACCCGATGCAAAACAACCACAAGGGAGTTGAATGATGCCTCTAGCATCATTCAACTCCTTCAGAAGCTTGCAATGAAGCTTGCAATGTTGCAGAAATGAGTAGGAAGTCCAGGTATTTACGTTCAAGGGAACGACTCTAGCTAGAATGAGATGGCATCAAGCAGACCAGTTCCAGGTGCCAGAACGATGAAGACAAGATATTAAAGGAGTAGCATTAGAAGCATACAGAAGTTCATCAACATTAAATATTTAGTACTGACCTAGCTACCACAACATTAGTGATATGACACTTATCACCAACTTGCCGTCAGACTTCATATCATATCATAATAACAGACTTAAATTTTCTGATCTCAACCATATCTTGCATTTATCTGTAGGGAAAATTCCACCCTCAGAATGTGTACAATGCATTCAGTTAAAAAGTTATCGAGTTTGAATAAGCTGCCACTATTATTATACGATAAACGTTTATTTTTTATAATTTCCGATTCCACAATATTTCGTTGAAGAGGAGCAAAAAACCACAACTCTGGCATATGACCAATTTGCAGAGTTATTGTAGACTTAATGTGGCTGAAAATCGTATTATATTCTTCTGCAGTTCTTATCGAATATTGGTTTTGTGATATTCTGATGTATCTAAAGATTTGCCAGTGTGTCCCAGGTAAGATAAATAGCAGCCACTGCAACCGATCCTCAGACACCGCCAACACAGAGCTGAGGAATATTCTATAACGAAATGCTTTCAACAGTCCGAGAATTCTTAAAAACTACTTGTATTCTGAGTCTTGTTAGGGCATTCGGCAGTGCAGATAAATTCTCACTGTACGGGAGATCCAGCACATTCTTGATCTAAGGTGTTATCCTGGATTCAGACCTTGCTGCCAACAACACTAATTCTACAAACTCCTTAGGGTAACACAGTTTAGTGATCATAAAATTTGTGTTAAGTGAATAAAACAGTTCAGTGACATTGAGCTTATTGGTCCTTTAGTCCATGTATCCTCAGATTTCCTGCCCATTTGTATTATCAGTCACAATACTTACTGACATTAATCTTTCCGGAGAAAAGTATTTCAATTAGAATAAGGAAAAGTGTTTACATAGTCATGAGTTCAGTAAAAAAAACATATTAATGGTGTTATAAACGATTATATGTTACTTGTGTGTTATTAACAATAGGCAAAGTGAGGGGATTTTTTTTCCAGAATTGTTTGTAATATAATTCTGTAGATGAAATCCCTTGACATTTCATTAACATTATTGAGTGAATTGTCTCTGAATCAGTTATTGTTTTTCCTGGTTGGTGAAGTAATGGTCACCATCAGCAGTAAAGTAAAGGTAAAGCGCTGGGCTGGACCTCAGAGGACTGCTGGACCCTGGGATCGGGTCTCAACATTCCACTGAATTGTTCCACTTCTTTACTTCGAATTTTTAGACAATTGAAAAATGCTTCAGAAGTGACAGAGAATAGCGGTGACGTGGGGTTTATTATTTCTCATTCACGGATTTTTTTATATTGGCAACATAAAGCATACGTAAATGATTTGGGATGAAAAATGAGACACAAATAAGACTTAAAATATTCAGACAACCTGATCATATTAATACTAATTTCACAATATGTTTTGAATTTTCTCCTGCACCTTACCATACAAACATACACATATTCATGGTGTGTTTGAATATTACTCTTCATACTTGATAATACTACCATTCATATGCATATATTATTATTCAAAGCAATAAGGAATCATCATTCATTAAATAATAATAACAACAGCAGACCGATGTCAGTCAGTATTCAGAGGTTCTCTGACAACAGCAGCTGCTGTCTGCTATATCAGAGAAACTAAATTCAGTCTCCTTACTTATAAAACTTATAGTATGCCCATCTGTATATAGCCATATTTTTTGTATAAAATACAGTAGACTATTATAATGATTTTACAAGCAAAATGAAAGATAAAAATTTTTGTTGGGAGATAGAGAGGGAGACTATTGTCTATTGTAGTTATTACGAATATTACAATATAGTCTAACCATGATGAAAGGTTTCATATTTTTAATAGTATCATAATATCCTTTGCTTACATAATATCAAGACAGAGCTTACATTATACACACAAATCGAAAACTCATCTATCAATCATCGCCTCTGTTTCCCTGGGCCTTAATTCGTCTCAGTTTCATGTTGCTGACTGTACGTGTATGTATAGTGATCAAATATAATCATGTATATAGGCTAATAAAATGCATTCAGATGCACAAATTGACATTAGAAATACATGTATACTTAATGATACTATGTGTTAATGTTTGGATATTTCATTCTGATACTAAATGTACATAGATACAAGAATAAATATCATAAGGAGTTACAGCATATGCTTATATTGATCTCGTATATTAAAATCTGTGAAACTGATGTCCCGTTAACTTTAGAAAAACAAAGAGACGGAAAACACTCACCAACAACATGAAGGTAACCCATCTGTTTGCGCACAGGCTTGGTGTTGACCTGACACATGTAGATGCCTTGGTCCTTCTTGGTGATGCTGGTGATAGTGAGGACCCAAGCCTGAGCCTCTTGTGTGCTGGAAATTCTCGGGTTCTTGGTGATCACCTGTGTTGCGACAGTCAGCACCGTCCTTCCTCCAGTGCCCTTGTAGATCCACGCGACCTGTAGAACAAAAAAATCATAGTTTTCTCACTCTACATCATATTTTGAAGCAAAGGACTGGTAATATTTTATTTGTATTAATGTTGGTAGAATTACCGACAATATGTTAGGTAAAAGGACACAAGTGCAACTAATGTGATATTTTATTGTAGCAACGTTTCGCTCTGCAGGAGCTTTACCAAGCCTGGCTTGATAAAGCTCCTGGAGAGCGAAACGTTGCCACAATAATATGTCACATTAGTTGCACTTTTGTCATTTTACCTAAAATATTTTATTTGTCTAGGAGGGAAAGTGGCTTACCACTGGATACACGTATGGTAGATAGAGAGGGGACTGAAATAAAGGAAACAAGTAACCTTCAGAGGTGCTATCAGGCCATCAAGAGATCTAGGAAATATTAAGGGAAGAAGCAATGATGATGCTTAAATGAGATCCTGAGATACAAAGGGAAATTCAATGGGAGGATGAAAGGGAGAGGTCAATCTTTGTTCATGGGCTTCCGGAGGCCGAAGGAACGACATATAAAGATAGACGACATAGGGAGGAAAAAGAGATTGAAAATATCATCAAACAGACAGGAGAGGAAGACATGACCCCAGATGACAAAAGTTTCAGAGGATAGAGAATACCCAAGGTAAAATATAGTCTAGCCAAATTTATTTTTCAAGTCTGAAACAGTGTGAAACAGGATCCTGCAGCAGAAACCATGACAAAGGGGCTCATCACGTTATCAGCTGGTATACCTCGACGACGACAAAACACGAAAAAATGGCAGAAGCTGAGACAGAGGATAAATAGACACTTAGGGGCAAGAAATAGAGACAAGGATAGAGATGGGCAGGGAAGCCCAAACTCGGGAGCACCAGCAAACACAGCTTCCCTTCAGAACCACCCAAGAGCAAGAGAAACAATGGGAAGACCAGAAAGAACCCTTGGTTCACCCGAAGGCATAGAGGCCAAAACTAGCTGCATTAGAGCATGGAAAAGGTACGGAAGACTAAGGACTCAGGAAAATATGGAGTCAAGCCGAAGAGCCAGAAACAAATGTGCATGTATAAGGAAAGAAGCCCATCGGCAATACGAGAATGACATAGCATCGAAAGCCAAATCTGACCCTAAGCTGTTGTACAGCCACATCAGGAGGAAAATAACAGTCAAGAACCAGGAGGGGGCACAAGAATCGACCAAGATTTAAGGAAGTATTTTCAGTGGAAACAGAGAGGATTCCAGGAAACCGGAATGGCAGGGTACACCACCATGTGCTGGACACACTACACACATGCAAGGAGGAGGTGAATAGACTACTAAGCTAACTAGATACCACAAAGGCGGTGGGACCAGACAACATTCCTTCATAGGTCCTGAGAGAGGGAGTAGAAGCAGTGTTAACATTAACAACAATCTTTAACACATTTATCGTAAATGGGCAACTACTTGAGGTGTGGAAGACAGAAAATGCAGTGCCAATTTTCAAGAAGGGAGGCAGACAGAAAGCATTAAACTACAGACCAGTGCCACTGACATGTATAGTAAAAAGTCATGGACTGGATTATTAGGATAAGAGTGGTGGAGCGCCTATAAATAAATTACCTTATGCACGATAACTAGTATGGTTTCAAGGAAAGGAAATCCTGTGTCACAAACCTACTGGAGTTTTACGACAAAATAACACAAGTAAGACAGGAGACAGTGGAGTGGGATTTCACGGACTGTAAGAAGGCTTTTGATACTGTTCCACACACGGATTAGTCCAAAAGCTAGAGGAGCAGGCAAAAATAACAGGAAAGGCACTGCTATGAATCTGTAACTACCTGACAAGAAGGAAAAATGAGTGATGGTACAGGATGAGGTATCAGTGTGGGCGCATGTGTCGAGCGGGTTCCACAAAGGTTAATCCTAAGGCCAATGTTGTTTCTGATATATGTGAATGACATAACGGAAGGGATAGATTCAGAGGTGTTAATATTTGCAGACGATCTGACGATAATGCGGAGAATTCAAGTGAACGAGGATCAGGTAGGACTACAAAAGGATCTAGACAGGCTGCAAAACTGGTCCAACAATTGGCTCCCGGAATTTAACCCCGCCAAGTGCAAAGTCATGAAGACTGGTGAATGTCAAAAATGACCGCAGACGGAGTATACTACAGGGGGCCAAAGTCTGCATTCCTCACTCAAGGAAAAGGATCTTGGGGTGGGTATCATACCGAACACATTTCCTGAGGTGCACATGAACCAGATAACTGCTGCAGCATATGGGCGCCTGGCAAATCTGAGAATTGCATTTCGACACCCGAGTAAGGAGTCATTCAAGACACTGTACACTGTGTACGTCAGACCTATATTGGAGTATGAAACATCAGTATAAAACTCACAACTGGCCAAGCACGTTACAAAATTCGAGAAAGTGCAAAGGTTTGCAACAAGACTTGTCCCGGAGCCAAGGGGTTTGTCCTAAGAGGAGAGGTTAAGGAAAATCAACCTAACGACACTGGGGGACAGGAGGAATAGGAAGGACATAACATATAAAACATTAAGAGGAATTGACAAGTTGGATAGGGACAGAATGTTTCAGAGAGATGATACAACAACTAAGGGTCACAACTGGAAGCTGAAAACACAGATGAACCACAGGGATGTTAGAAAGTATTTATTCAGTCACTGAGTTGTCAGGAAGTGGAACAAACTGAAGAGGTGCGATGAAACTCTTGGAGCAGCGAGAGAGTGGACCTAGTAACGACCAGCGAAGAGGAGGGGCTAGGAGCTACAACTCGACCAATGCAACGACAAATAGGCGAGAACATACACATACAAGTTCCCTCTCCCCCCCACACACACACTCATAAGAGAACTATAAAATGTGTGACACTTTAACACAGGTCACTGAAAATAGCACTTAAACAGATTAAGCATAAGGAAGAAATGTGAAAGGAATCTCGGAACGTAAATGGAAAAATATTTGATAATATATAACAGACAAGACGTTTCTTACGAAGATAAAGAGAAAATAATTTATTATATGAACTCTGTTATTAAGAGGTTATATTTGAGGAAGTTATAAACATTTTTCTTAACTGAATAATAGTGTTCGTAGCTTATCAAATATATTATAGAATAATTGAGCACAGGATAAATAATCACAAAACTAAAACAAATGGAAAAAAGGGAGATAGTGCAATAAATATATTTCTATAAATGGGGTAATTAAAAAAATAAGAAATATGGAAAAATTTTAAGCAAGAGAACCCTGATAAAATATTCTCTAAATGAAACTTATCTCAAAAAAGATATTTTGAAAGAGTTGTTAAGGGGCTGTACTGAGTGTGTAGAAAATACAGAGCAGTGAAGTAAGTAGGTGACTGGTATTGCTGTCAAATTCAGAGCAGTGAAGTAAGTAGGTGACTGGTATTGCTGTCAAATACAGAGCAGTGAAGTAAGTAGGTGACTGGTATTGCTGTCAAATACAGAGCAGTGAAGTAAGTAGGTGACTGGTATTGCTGTCAAATACAGAGCAGTGAAGTAAGTAGGTGACTGGTATTGCTGTCAAATACAGAGCAGTGAAGAAAGTAGGTGACTGGTATTGCTGTCAAATGAAACAATTCTGATTACAGAAATATAAATCCAAAGCTCATATATTTATAAATTTTATTGAGAAAAGAACAAAATAAATATGAAAAACATATCGTAGTCAATGCACACTTAGAAGAAAGAAGAGTATGATTATGTGAGCGATTATACCATATATTGTAATGGAATAAAGAAACACCCACAATTTTTCTAGGTCAAATATCTTACTGTGTGGAAGTTAACCTGAATATTCATAATAGCCCAGTATATTACTTCGATTGTGAGGGTTATTTACAATACCTATTTACATTTAATGTAAATGTAAATAATATAATATTTTCATTTATTTCATTTATGCATGTGTGTAGGAAGCAAGGATATCGCAAACTAGAATAGCAGCTGAGTGTAAGTCAGGGTGAGTGTTTACTTTTCGCCTGGTAGTCTGTCGCACTGCATTTTGATTCCCCTAATGTCGCGCTATAATGTTCATAATATTCCATACTGAGGAAGCAGTCACTCTAGAGTTGTGATGTTGACCCAACGTGTGTACCACACATCTCCATACCTCCCTTAAGAAAGAACAAGAAACACTCTTAAACTAGAAACACTCTTACGCAAGACACACTCTTACACAAGAAACATTTTTATACAAGAAACACTCTTACACAAGAAATACCCTTACACGACAAACATTCATACACAACAAACACTCTTACTCAAGACACACTCTTACTCAAGACACACTCTTACTCAAGACACACTCTTACTCAAGACACACTCTTACTCAAGACACACTCTTACTCAAGACACACTCTTACTCAAGACACACTCTTACTCAAGACACACTCTTACTCAAGACACACTCTTACTCAAGACACACTCTTACTCAAGACACACTCTTACTCAAGACACACTCTTACTCAAGACACTCTTACTCAAGACACGCTCTTACTCAAGACACACTCTTAAATGACATGACGGACGGGATAGACTCAGAAGTGTCTCTATTCGCGGATGCTGTGAAAATAATGAGGAGAATCACATCGGAAGAGGACCAGGCAGGGCTGCAAACAGACCTGGACAAGCTCGACATCTGGTCTAGCAATTGGCTTCTCGAATTCAATCCCTCCAAATGCAAAGTCATGAGGATCGGAGAAGGGCAAAGAAGACCGCTGACAGAGTACAAGCTAGGCGGACAAAGGCTACAAACCTCGGCAAAGGAGAAAGACCTTGGAGTGTGTATAACGCCAAGCACGTCTCCGGAGGCACACATCAACCAGATAACTGCGGCAGCATATGGGCGACTGGCAAACCTAAGATTAGCGTTCCGTTACCTTAACAAGGAATCGTTCAAGACACTGTATACCGTGTACGTCAGGCCCATACTAGAATATGCAGCACAAGTCTAGAACCCACACCTGGTCAAGCACGTAAAGAAACTAGAGAAAGTGCAAAGGTTTGCCACAAGGTTAGTTCCACAACTCAGGGGTCTGTCTTATGAAGAAAGGTTGAGGGAAATAGGACTAACAACACTGGAGGAAAGAAGGGTCAGAGGAGACATGATAACGACATACAAAATACTGCGGGGAATTGACAAGGTAGACAGTGACAGGATGTTCCAGAGAGGGAACACGGAAACAAGGGGACACAACTGGAAGCTGAAGACTCAGATGAGTCAAAGGGATGTTAGGAAGTATTTCTTCAGCCACAGAGTAGTCAGGAAGTGGAGTAGTCTAGAGAAAGATATAGTGGAGGCAGGAACCATACATAGTTTTAAGACAAGGTATGATAAAGCTCATGGAGCAGGGAGAGCAGAGACCCAGTAGCAGACAGCGAAGAGGCGGGGCCAGGAGCTGAGTCTCGACCCCTGCAACCACAATTAGGTGAGTACACTTACTCAGGACACACTCTTACACAAGACACACACTTACTCAAGACACACTCTTACTCAAG
Source organism: Cherax destructor (assembly GCA_009830355.1). Taxonomy (NCBI): domain Eukaryota; kingdom Metazoa; phylum Arthropoda; class Malacostraca; order Decapoda; family Parastacidae; genus Cherax; species Cherax destructor. Next base: position 34,968 of record WNWK01018371.1, read on the forward strand.
ACACACTCTTACTCAAGACACACACTTACACAAGACACACTCTTACTCAAGACACACACTTACTCAAGACACACTCTTACTCAAGACACACTCTTACTCAAGACACACTCTTACTCAAGACACACTCTTACACAAGACACACACTTACTCAAGACACACTCTTACTCAAGACACACTCTTACACAAGACACACTCTTACACAAGACACACACTTACTCAAGACACACTCTTACATAAGACACACTCTTACTCAAGACACACTCTTACTCAAGACACACTCTTACTCAAGACACACTCTTACACAAGACACACTCTTACACAAGACACACTGTTACACAAGACACACTCTTACACAAGACACACTCTTACACAAGACACACTCTTACACAAGACACACTCTTACTCAAGACACACTCTTACTCAAGACACACACTTACACAAGACACACACTTACTCAAGACACACTCTTACTCAAGACACACACTTACTCAAGACACACTCTTACTCAAGACACACTCTTACTCAAGACACACTCTTACTCAAGACACACACTTACTCAAGACACACTCTTACACAAGACACACTCTTACTCAAGACACACTCCTACTCAAGACACTCTTACTCAAGACACACACTTACTCAAGACACACACTTACTCAAGACACACTCTTACTCAAGACACACTCTTACTCGACACACTCTTACACAAGACACACTCTTACTCAAGACACACTCTTACTCAAGACACACACTTACTCAAGACACACTCTTACTCAAGACACACTCTTACTCAAGACACACTCTTATTCAAGACACACTCTTACTTAAGACACACTCTTACTCAAGACACACTCTTACTCAAGACACACTCTTACTCAAGACACACTCTTACACAAGACACACACTTACTCAAGACACACTCTTACTCAAGACACACTCTTACTCAAGACACACTCTTACACAAGACACACTCTTACTCAAGACACACTCTTACTCAAGACACACTCTTACTCAAGACACACACTTACTCAAGACACACACTTACTCAAGACACACACTTACTCAAGACACACTCTTACTCAAGACACACTCTTACTCAAGGCACACTCTTACTCAAGACACTCTTACTCAAGACACACTCCTACTCAAGACACACTCTTACTCAAGACACACTCTTACACAAGACAATAATGTCTTCTGTAAGAATGTTGGTAGACTAGAAGCTCTGACTGGTGCTCAAAAACAGTTAAGTTTGTTAGAAGTTGATTTCTTCCATCAAAACAGTTTGTTATCACTGACCAGAACATCAGCTCACTGAAGATCAAAGTAGTGAGTTATGTTCCATACACTTAAATATAACTTCACCGTATCTTGTATCTACTAAGTATTTTTATCTGTATTTCACCTTAGGATGAGGCCAACTGAATTTAGCATTAACTGTTGTATCCTTTGAACTAGATGTGTCACGGTAAATAGGCTAGATTTCTGGGAATTAGTGATAGCTTGTTCTAATGAATTGTTTTTGTGTGTATGAAATCCAGGCTTTCACATTAACCTTCGTTTGAATATCTGTGTACTGCCACTGTCTGGGATTCAAGAAAATTACTGAGCATATCCACAGAACTACTGGTTATTGCTGTTGATCTTGGTGTATTAATGTTCATGAACAGTTATGAGATTAGGTTGCTGTGTTGTTAGGCTTGTTAATGTTAAGCTAAAAATATTCATTTTGCTGTTGTTACATTCGTATTGTCTTGCTAGTTTGACAGTGAGTTGTCTGCAGTACTTTGCAGGATATTCTTAAATAAATCCTCTTGTTATTTATTTAGTGTGAAGATATTTGTGTGAAAATAATTAAGTTAATAATAATTTCTTGAGTACTGATGCACAGTGATAATAAGTTAATTGAATTATAATTACCTGTGTAGAGTGCTAGCACAATCACCTGCTTTGGGTGATCAATAATCTAAGTGATCCCGAATGTTAATATATATCTGAACTTCAAAATAATGAGAGATTATCTCGTAATTAAGGAATTTTATTTGCTCTTGAGTGTTCAAATTTGCCGGCTCTGGGACAATATGTTCATGTTTGTATAAATTAGAATATGTTCATGGTACAATACTAGAGGTAGTGATTAATAAAAAATACTTTTCCAAATGACTTAATTATAATAATAATATTTTAAAGGAATTTGATGACCCTCAGCTCTAGACTTTTTTTTTTTTTTTTGCTTTTAACCCTGTGGTACTTGAGGTTTGCTCAAGGCAAATTCCCTTAAGGAAAAGGAGGAGAAGATGCAAACTGGAAAGAGAGAGGCGCTCCCTATACAGGCGAAGGCACAGAATAAAGGAGCGGCTACAGGAGGCCAATATCTCTGAAATACGTAGGGAGACACTAGTCAGAGAAATAGCAAACATCGAATTAAAACTAAAGGAATCTTATAGGAATCAAGATACCCATCAATTGCACAACCCAGGACAGCATGGGTTTAGAGCAGGCCGCTCCTATCTGTCCCAACTACTGGACCACTACGACAAGGTCCTGGATGCTCTAGAAGATAAACATAATGCAGATGTTATATACACAGATTTTGCAAAAGCCTTTGACAAGTGTGACCATGGTGTAATAGCACACAAAATGCGTGATAAAGGAATAACAGGAAAAGTTGGTAGATGGATCTATAATTTCCTAACACGTAGAACACAAAGAGTAGTAGTCAACAGAGTAAAGTCTGAGGCAGCTACTGTGAAAAGCTCTGTTCCACAAGGCACAGTACTTGCTCCCATCCTATTCCTCATATCAGACATTGACAGGGATATAAGCCACAGTGCTGTGTCTTCCTTTGCAGATGACACCCGAATCTGTATGACATGTCCACCGTTGAAGACACTGCAAGACTCCAAGCAGACATAAACCAAATCTTTAAATGGGCTGCAGAAAACAATATGAAGTTCAATGATGAGAAATTTCAATTACTCAGATACGGAAAACGTGAAGAAATTAAAATCTCATCGGAGTACAAAACTAATTCCAACCACACAATAGAGCGAAAAACTAATGTCAAAGACCTGGGAGTGATCATGTCAGAGGATCTCACCTTCAAGGACCATAACACAGTAGCAATCGCACCTGCTAGAAAAATGACATGAAGGATAATGAGAACCTTCAAAACCAGGGATACCAAGCCCATGTTGACACTTTTCAGGTCGCTTGTTTTATCTAGGATGGAATATTGCTGCAAACTAACTGCACCTTTCAAGGCAGGTGAAATTGCTGACCTAGAAAATGTGCAGAGAACCTTCACGGCACGCATAACTTTGATAAACCACTTCAATTACTGGGAACGCTTGAAGTTCCTAAACCTGTACTCCCTAGAACGCAGGCGGGAGAGATACATTATTATATACACGTGGAAAATTCTCGAGAGATTAGTACCAAACTTGCACACGAGACTCACTCCCTACGAAAGCAAAAGACTTGGGAGGAGATGCAACAATCCCCCCATTATTATTATTATAATAAAATAGAAGCGCTAAACCACAGGGGTTATACAGTGCTGCAGGTTATTGTAGGATGCAGGGAGAGTGGGTTGTAAGAGGGAGATGGACGATTAGTAGGGTATGGAGTGCAAGATGATGGTGGATAGTGCAGGGATGGAGGGTAGCAAGAGATCGAGGTAGAAGGGACTGAGGGAGGTGCTAGAGGTATAATCTTCAGAGTTTGTGTAGTAAGTCAGTTTCTGTCAAAAAGTCAATGAGAGAGTCAGGATTAAAGGAGGGTCCATCTGCAAGAAGGGAAGGTAAAGAAAGGGCCGCAGAGCGAAGACGCCATTGGAGGTAAATTCTGCGTGCTCGTTGATAGAGTGGGCAGTCCAACAGAATATGGTGAACAGACACTGGAACCTGACAATGCTCACAGAGAGGGACAGGGAGCCTCTCCATGAGATACCCGTGAGTAAAACGAGTGTGGCCGATGCGAAGACGGGAGAGTGTAATCTCCCAACCTCGACACTGGTGACTAGAAGAAGGATAGAAACCTATACTCGGTTTAATAGAATGAAGTTTGTTATTTAGCAGGTCAGACCAACGTTGTTGCCAACGGTGCGAAGGTGGGTAGCAATAACAGCAAAATAGTCCGTGAATGGAACACCTCTATATGAAACTGGAAGGTCATGTACTGCTGACTGCGCAGCAGTGTCTGCCTGTTCATTGCCCTGTACGTCAACATGACCAGGGACCCAACAAAAAACAATATCTTTATGCTTGCTAAAGACACGGCGTAACCAAAGGTGGATAAGAAGAACTAGGGGGTGAGGTGTATCAATTTTACGGATAGCCTGTAAAGCACTAAGGGAGTCTGAAACGACCACAAATGGTGACTCAGGCATAGATGCAATACGGATAAGTGCCACAAGAATGTCATACAATTCAGCCGTAAATATGCTAGCCGAGGGTAATAGATGCCCTCGTACAACGCTGTCCGGAAACACTGCTGCGAATCCGACGCCGTCAGATAATTTTGAACCATCAGTGTATACTGCGATGGCATGGGAATGAGAACGGAAGTGGTCTAGAAAGAAAGAGTGAGAAGCCGCCGTAGGTAGTTGGGCTTTCGCGCAAGGTAGAGGAATAGAACAGACACAGACAGCAGGAATTTCCCAAGGGGGTAAGGGAAAGGGAGATGTCACATGAACATATAGAGGTGGGAGCTGAAGGGAAGACAGGAGTGAATGTAGACGAAGAGAAAAGGGACGAAGTAAGAGGGGCGACGAACAAATAAAGAGCGCCTACTAACATCTGTGACAATCCTATACATGGAAGGATTGCGGAGGTCATGAGAGCGAACAAAATAGCGAATGCAATGTGCATCACGACGATCGGATAAGGATGGAATATTCACTTCTACATAGAGGCTCTCAACCGGCGAAGAACGAAATGCACCAAGGCATAAGCGTAATCCCTGGTGATGGATGGGATTAAGGATGCAAAGAGTAGCAGAGGAGGCCGCAGAATATATCTGGTCACCATAATCGAGTTTCGACAAAATTAGGGCTGAATGTAGGCGAAGGAGGGTTCTACGATCAGCCCCCATGAAAGATGTGCGAGGGTTTTAAGAAGGTTCAGCCTGGTGTGACAAGTCGCCTTCAGAG
>WNWK01018372.1:0-40115 GCA_009830355.1 Cherax destructor
CCCAACCCCCAAAAACGATGGTATAAGGAAGTTTGAGTCTGATATATACCTGAGAATCTCCCAAACAGCCCCTGGCGAGAAAGCAAAAGAGGGGGGGAAAATTTTTTCATTACCACTGTTGTCTGTTTTGATTGTTTTTTGGTCGAAAGTTCTTTGTGTGTCTTTTATATCACGTAAAAAACCCAAAAAAAATGACAATTTTCTCCTGACGATGAAATTGATTTTTCTATTTAATGGGTTTTTTTCTTTTTTCAAATTTTTTTTTTTAAAGAAATTTTTTTTTTTTTTTTTAAATTAATTTTACTGCAGGATGTTGAGTTATCGTGTTGGTGATTGTTTTTTTTTTTCTGTACATTACTGTATGCAGGGTATTTTTAATGCCTATATGTACTCACCTGGCCTGGTAAAAAAAGTTTCCCCGCTTCAAAGGTTAGTGTGGGTTCGATTCTGGGGGGTTGAAACATTGGTCGTGTTTCCATACCCTGTTGTCTATGTTCACCCATCAGAAAACAGGTCCCTTTGGGTGTTAGTGGTTTGGTGTGGGTCGCATCCTGGAAAAAACTGAAAAAATTTTTGCCCAAAATGCTCTCTAACAAGCGGATTTCTATATAGTAGTATGTCATTATCCCGCTATGGTCTGTATAACTTGACATGTAGAGAAATAAAGATTATTATATTATAGGTAATAATAATAATATAAGTGGTTGTAGGGGTTTTTTCACAACTAACCCCGCCTCATCGCTAGTCCTACTAGGTCCACTGGCTCCATGAGCCTTATCAAATTTTTTGAAGCTTTGTATGGATCCGGGTTTCCCACTACATTTTTTTAAAAAATTATCCATTTCCTGAAATTTTTATGACTGAAGAAATTTGATTTTCACTTCCAATTGCCCCCCCTTTTTTTCCCCTCGGGGGAACATCCTGTCTCTTTTCCCTTTTGCAATTCCTCTCAGTTTTTTTATATCGTTATCATGTCGCCCCCTACCCCCCCTGTCCTTCAGTGTCGTCATGTCGATTTCACTTAACCTTCCTCGTAGAATTTGCCCCTTAGCTCCGGGACTAATCTCATTGTAAACCTTTGTATTTTCCCCAATTTCTTGGGGGTTGACCAAGTTTTTCCCCAAACCCGGGCCATCCCAACATAGGCCTAAGCACGATGTACGGGGGACTACAGCAGTTATCGGGGGGATTTCCGCCTGACGTATTCTGTCTGGGGTTTTTTTTTTCCCCCTTTTCCCCCCAAATTTTTCATGACTTCCAACTTGGTGGGATTAAACCCAGGAGCCAGTTGCCGGACCAGGCCGAGATGGCCCCGATTCCTTGTAGTTCTGCCGGGATCCTCATCCGTTTAAATTTCCCTTTCAAGCTCGACATCATCTGCAAACGGGGGCATTTTTGTGTCTATCCTTTGTCATGTGGTGGGGTGGTGTGTGTGTGTGTGTGTGGGGGGTGTGTGTGTGTGTGTGTGTGTGTGTGTGTGTGTTTTTTGTGTGGTGTGTGTGTGTGTGTGTGTGTGTGTGTGTGTGTGTGTGTGTGTGTGTGTGTGTGTGTGTGTGTGTGTGTGTGTGTGTGTGTGTGTGTGTGTGTTCACCAATAGTTCTATATGTGGTTGCAGGGGTCAAGTCTGGCACTTGTCCCGCATCTCAGCTGGGACTGCCGGGTTCTCTCCTGCTCAAGTTAGAGCCCTATCATACCTCTCTTAAAGAGATGTATGGATCCTGCTTCTACATCACTGTCCGGATCGTTCCACGTCTCTGACCACCTTTATGCGCTGAAGAAATACTTCCTGACACTCCTGACTCGTTAGTGATAGTGTTCCTGTTTTCTCTGCCTCTAATAATCTGTTCCTGTCCACCCAATCAATTCCTCCACTATCTTGTACGTTGTTGCTATCACACCTAGTCCTCCTGTTCTCTAATGTGATCGTGCTTAGCCCTCACACTCTCCTTAAGCCCAGGACGAGTTTTGCTGCAAACCTCTGTAATCTTTCAAGTTTTGACTTAATTGATCAGGTGGTTCTATACTGGTGCTGCATACCTGGTATGATTCAGCCATGCCATATAAAACAGTCATGAATGACTCTTAATTAGGTTCCTGCTGTAGTACTTATTCGGTTGATGTGCACCTAAGGCAATATACAATGCTCACCCCGAGGTTTTCTTCCTGGAGAGAAGTTAACAACCCTTTTCATCGAGCCTGTACTCCGTTTGCTGTCTTTGCTCAAACCCAATCTTCACAACATTGCACTTGCTGGGGCAAATTTAGCAGCCACTTATCATCAGAACTTCAGCCTGTCCAGGGCACATGCAGATTTTCTGATCCTCACCTGTTGATACTCTCATTAGTTTCACATTCAGAGCAGGGAATACCTCTACTCTATCACTGTAATGGTCATGTACACAAATAGTAGTAGTAGGCCTGGTCGAAGTACTGATCCTTGTAGAACCCCCCACTCGTCACTCGACCATTTTTGACAACTCTTCGGCAAGCACCCATTGTTTCCTTCTTGTAATGTATTCCTTGTACATTGCAATGCCGTCCCTGCTATTCTGCTTGCCTTTAGCTTATGTACCTGATTCTCAGAGATACTGTGCTAAAAGGTACTTACAGTAAAAAGACGTGCAATCTATTTATCCCTTTCTCTCTCGTGCCTCACTTCTCTTACCTTATTGTAGTGGCTTTATTAAGTTTGAGATATAGAATTTTTCCTCTCTGAAGCCGTGCCGCTGTTCATTATAGACCCCCTCCTTTCTAGGTGCTACGCCACTATCTCTTGTAGTTGAACGCTAACAGTCTGTCTCTTGTTCTTAAATATTGCGACAATATTTGCCGTCTTCTATACCTCTGGCAGTTGCCCTGTTTCTGTTAATTTGTTGAAGGTTATGGCAAGTGGTTCACACTCTGTGTGTATGTGATGTGTGTGTGTGTGTGTGTTGTATTCACTGAGTTTTATTTGTAGGTTGGAGACTCATCTCCTGGCTCCCGCCTCCTGACCACTTGGATCGAAATATATTAATCTCGGCTCATGGTTTTAAAATCCCAAAATAGTGTAGTCGAGATTGAAGTCCGTCGGTGCAGTAGACACCGACGGACTTCAGGATTTGCTATTGTTGAGAAATTCCGACAGCTAGAAACATGATATATGACATCAGTTCCCACATCCTTGATTTTCAAACAATCGACACCAGTGCCAACATCTGTTAGTGTTCGAGCATATAAGACAACATCAGTGCAACATTTCCTAATGTTCGAACATAATAAATGGTGCCAATACTAATATTATGTGTTTGAAAATATTAAGCTAACCAAGTCTCAGCATCTCGTAGTATTCAAATACAAGTTTTAGTCTTAAGTTAATACTTCATTTAGTCGAGTCGTGTATATAAAACTCAGCTTTATTTCATTAAACAGAATCCATCATATATATCGAAGCAGGACAAAATGAGTTTACACAGAATCCTGAGAAGCTTTTATGTAATGTAAAATTAATTGTCTGCAGTGTAAAACTATAATTGTCTGCAAAACTATGATTGTCTGCAGTGTAAACTATGATTGTCTGCAGTGTAAACTATAATGGGACAGCGTCCTTGTCACTCTGCTACAACTTTCATAATGAATATTTTCTTATTTAGTAGTGGAGGAGTCATTTTGTTCAAATTTCATTAACTTTATTACAGAAAGCAGCTAATAGGCATAAAGCGATAAAACAGTGTTGCAGAAACACTTTAGTCATTTTGCTGAAATCGATATTTCTGCAGAGGAAAGAGGCAAGTAAGAACGTTCATTGTGTCTGACAGTTCAGCTGTCAGACTTTTTGTTTAACAGGTGGGATAGGGGGAATGACTGTCTCTGTACACTCCGTCTTTATTTACCTACTAGAAAATAGACGCCTGGTGGACTGTTGCGGATCATATTCTTTGGGAGACGACCAGAAGGACAACAATGAAATAAATTACACTGGTTTTCTTGGGTTATCTAAGTTAACTCAAAAAAAGTCTATTTCATTACACAGTAACAAACATCTTGCTCAAACACAGAGGGACATAGAAAAACAACTGGTGACCAACAACAACAAAAACAACATTTATTTAACAACACTGAAAAATTTGAATAATTGGAATACCGTAGTTCCTTGAAGAATCTGAAGATTCTTCAAGACTACGGTGCTCATTAAGCAAACTCCAAGACTGAAGGACTGATTCCCTCGTCTTTCTATATATACAGTCTTCCTTTATGTCTTGAATGTACTGATAAAGCCACTGGATGGCGAAACGTATACAAATAAAGATACCCAGATGTTGCACACATCTCGGTAATGTATACTGTTCATGAACAACTGAAAAATATACACAGTATGATCGATAACTAGACGTCGATTGAATCAGTGTCGTAGTGAAGGGTAGGCGACCTATCCTTGGGCACGGAGCGGTAAGATGGGCCAGAAACTGTAGGATGCGGGGACGGGTAGGAAGGATGCGGCCTTGCCCCCTCGCAGGTAACTTCAGCTATGTAGCCAGAGTCACCGCTGACGCAGTAAGTGATTTTCTGATGCGACCGTCGGGGAGAGGGACGTAGAAGGAGCTCAATGTAAACCGTTGCGGGTCTCCTGATGACCGAAGGATGCGCCGTTGAAGTCGTTCTTCACAGCATAGCTGAAGTCGTACTTGCAGGTGTCTGTAAAAAATCAATATTTAGTAAAGCAGTATATTATAAATGATTTTGAGAGGTTCTCATAAAAACCCTTTACCAAATATACTCAAAAGGAAAATGGAAAATTTTAAAAAAAATTACGAAGTAGATAAGTGCTCGAGAGAGCAGAAATAACACTAAAAAAAATTGTTTGTTGATGTTCCTTTTCTACGGATTAAAATCTAATTACACTCCAATCCACCCATTCATTAGGCTCTGTGTAGCTGCATTGTCCTCTCTGGCTGGCAGTTTGGATTCTGTTTCAATACTTCAATATAATGTTGATACCTATTAGTACTACCATATCTACTTATGTAAAACCCTTACACTAACGTTCAACCAGTATGATGATGGTGAAGGTGTGTATTGCAACCTTCAGTCATTCCCAATCACACCCACAACACCAGATCTTACTGATGACAGCCGCGACTCACAACTACGTTCTAGCAAACAAATAAATACATGCTATTGGGAAGGAACCATTAGTTCTACTCAAGCAAACTGGGTCGCAGTAACATGTCTCGATAAGTGTACTGTCAGTTTTTCCGGCATATAAGACGCACCTTTTTCCCCATTAAATCATGAAAATTCCTCCTGCGCCTTATATGCTCAAAGTCAATGTCATGAGAGGTTCTTAAGTTACTGTGTTGTTTTGCAAACGTTACGTTAAAACTGATTGTAAACACTTTGTATGTCTTATATACTGTGCGCCTTATATGCCGGAAAAACGGTAATTGAGCAGAACAAGCTACAAGCCACGTCTTCACTCCTGGACGATACTGGTCACAACCAAAAATTTTTCAATGAACCTCTGGAGCAGAGATTTATATAGTATCTGTCTATACATACAGATGCAATACACTTATTTATTTGCTCCAAAAATAATGTAGTTTTTATATGTAAGAAAATATTGGTAGGCACAAAAATAAAGCCACTAGTATGCAAGGCATTTCGGGTAACCTGAAAATAAAGGTAGACAGATTCCCCAGTAAGTACGCTGAGGTAATTTAAATCTCTATATTAGAGACTACATTATTCTTGTAGCACTTGACTTGCTGTCAAATAATCATGTGTGAGATATGTCAAACCTGACTCACATTTTTGATGGGAGGTCCGGTAAGAGGATGGTTCGAGCGATCCTCTCCACTGAGGCGAGGTTCTTCTTCACAGGCTGAGGCTGGACATACTGTGGGGCATTCTGGGGTGGAGCATTTCGGTGGGGCATTCTGGGGTGGGAGTATCTGGGGTGGGGTCGAGACTGCATGGTGAGGCTGGTGGCCACTGCCAACGCTGCCTACAAAAACTGCAAAGAGACTTTTAAAGTGACTACCAGAGCCAATTATTTCAATAACATCGAGAATGAAGTCCAAGCTCCTCAGCACACAAAACTTCCTTTACCCTCCCTCCAACCTTCCTAGGCCGACCCCTACCCGCCTTCCTCCACTACAGATTATACACTCTCGAAGTCATCCTGTCTCGTTCCATTCTTCTACATGTCCAAACCACCTCAACAACCTCCTCAGCTCTCTGGACAATCGCTTTGGTAATCCCGCACTCCTCCTAATTTCCAAACTCCGAATTCTCTGCATTATATTCACACCACACATTGACCTCAGACATGACATCTCCACTGCCTCCAGCCTTCTCCTCGTTGCAACATTCATCACCCATGCTTCACACCCATATAAGAGCGTTGGTATAACTATGCTCTCATACATTCCCCTCTTACTTCCATGGACAAGGTTCTTTGTCTCCACAGACTCGGAAGTGCTCCACTCACCCTTTTCCCTCATAAATTTCCCTATAATTCACCTCATCCTTCATAGACCCATCCGCCGACATGTCCACTCCCAAATATCTGAATACATTCACCTCCTCCATACTCTCTCCTCCAATCTGATATCCAATCTTTCGTCACCTATTCTTTTTGTTATCCTCATCACCTTACTCTTTCCTATATTCACTTTCAATTTTCTTTTTTTACACACCCTACCAATTCATCCACCAACCTCTGCAGCTTCTCTTCAGAATCTCCCAAAGCACAGTGTCATCAGCAAAAAGCAACTGTGACAACTCCCACTTTGTATTTGCTTCTTTATCTTTTAGCCCAACACCTCTTGCCAAGACCCTCGCATTCACTTCTCTTAACCCCATCTATAAATATATTGAACAACCACGGTGACATCACATCCTTGTCTAAGGCCCACTTTACTGGGAAATAGTCCCTTCCCCTCCTACACACTCTAACCTGAGCCTCACTATCCTCATAAAAACTCTTCACTGCTTTCAGTAACCTTCCTCCTATTCCATACACCTGCAACATCTGCCACATTGCCCCCTATCTACCCTATCATACGCCTTTTCCAAATCCATAAATGCCACAAAACATCTTTACCTTATCCAAATACTGTTCACCTATATGTTTCACTCTAAACACTTGGTCTACACACCCCCTACCTTTCCTAAAGCCCCTTGTTATCTGCTATCCTGCTTTCTGTTTTACTTTAATTCTTTCAATAATAACTCTACCATACACTTTACCAGGTACACTCAACAGACTTATTCCCTATAATTTTTGCACTCTCTTTGTCCCTTTGCCTTTATACAAAGGGAACAATACACGTCTCTGCCAATCCTAGGTACCTTACCCTCTTCCATACATTTATTAAATAATAGCACCAACCACTCCAAAATTATATCCCCACCTGCTTTTAACATTTCTATCTTTATCCCATCAATCCCAGCTGCCTTACCCCTTTCATTCTACCCACTGCCTCACGAACTTCCCTACACCCACAACTGGCTCTTCCACACTCCTACAAGATGTTATTCCTCCTTGCCTACACACGAAATCACAGCTTCCTGTTCTCATCAACATTTAACAAATCCTCAAAATATTTCTCCATCTTCCCGATACCTCTAACTCTCCATTTAATAACTCTCCTCTCCTATTTTTAACTGTCAAATTCATTTGTTCACTAGGCTTCCTCAACTTATTAATCTCATTCCAAAACTTTTCTTATTTTCAACAAAATTTGCTGATAACATCTCACCCACTCTCATCTGCTCTCTTTTACATTGTTTTCACCACTCTTTTAACCTCTCTTTCTCTCCATATACTCTTCCCTCCTTGCATCACTTCTACTTTGTAAAAACCTCTCATATGCTAACTTTTTCTCCTTACTACTCTCTTATCATCATTCCACCAATCGCTCCTCTTCCCTCCGCACCCACTCGCCTGTAACCAAAACTTCTGCTGAACACTCTAAACTACATTTTTAAATCTACCCATACATTTTCGACCCCATTGCCTACACTCTCACTAGCCCATCTATCCTCCAATAGTTGTTTATATCTTACCCTAACTGCCTCCTTTTTAGTTTATAAACCTTCACCTCTCTTTTACTTACTGATTCTATTTTCCTTGTATCCCATCTACCTTTTACTCCCACTGTAGCTATAACTAAAAAGTGATCTGATATATCTGTAGCCCTCTATAAACATGTACATCCTGAAGTCTACTCAACAGTCTTTTATCTACCAATACATAGTCCAACAAACTACTGTCATTACGCCCTACATCATATCTTGTATCTTATTTATCCTCTTTTCTTAAAATATGATTACCTATAATAACCCCTTTCTATACAAAGTTCAATCAAAGGGCTCCCATTATCATTTACACCTGGCACCCAAACTTACCTACTACACCCTCTCTGCATGTTTCTCCCACTTTAGCATTTGGTCCCTCCACAATTATCTCTCATTTGGTTCAAAAGTTCCTATACATTCGCTAACATCTCCCAAAACCTCTCTCTCCTCTACCTCCTCTCTTCTCCAGGTGCATACACGCTTATTATGACCCACTTTTCGCATCCGACCCTTATTTTAATCCACATAATCCTTGAATTTACACATTTATATTCCCTCTTTTCCTTCCATAACTGATCCTTCAACATTATTGCTACCCCTTAATTAGCTCTAACTCTCTCAGATACTCCTGACTTAATCCCATTTATTTCTCCCCACTGAAACTCTCCTACCCCTTCAGCTTTGTTTCGCTTAGGGCCAGGACATCCAACTTCTTTTCATTCATAACATCGGCAATCATCTCTTTCTTATCATCCACTACATCCACGCACATTCAGACAACCCAATTTTATAAAGTTTTTCTTCTTTTCGTTTTTAGTAGATTTGTACAGGAGAAGGGGTTACTAGCCCATTGCTCCCGGCATCTTAGTCGCCTCATACGACACGCATGGTTTACGGAGGAAAGATTCTTTCCACTTCCCCATGGACAATAGAGAAAATAAAAAGAACAAGAGCATGTGTATGCCAGTGTAGTGTGACCTAAAGTGTAAGTAGAAGTAGCTAGATATACCTGTTATCCAGTGTGTTTATGAGACAGAAAAAAGACACCAGCAATCCTACCATCATGTAAAACAGTTTCAGGTTTCTGTTTCACAGTCACCTGGCAGGACGGTAGTACCTCCCTGGGTGGTTGCTGTCTACCAACCTACTACCTATATATATATATATATATATATATATATATATAAGGCAAGCTAAAATTTGTGTATGCAATAATTTCGTATATTGTTTGTAAACACATGAAAGCGCTCAGGTTTTATTTCCTGTTTTCACTGTGGTATTTTTACACACACACACACACACACACACACACACACACAAGAGATGTGTATAGTATCTGTATATACTAAGACTGTAATCCCTATTTAGGTATACTAAAGCATCCATGCAACGTTTTAATGACGTTCGTGTAGACGATAGGCTTTAAATCTAGTTAAGCAGCCAACCATACACGATACCTGTACATAACGTGACGCAAACATCACATTCACTATTATTCATGTTACCTCTATTAGACCTTAATTAATTTTTTCTGAATGCATATTATTTTTTTAAAAGTATCTTGAGATCGGTGTACTCAGTGAGTGTTTGTGGTTGCAGGTTGACAGTGTGTTAGGTAGTTTGGTTGAGGTTGATGTGGTGGCGGCTACGCGGGTGGGGGAGGGCCCACCCGGGGCGGCGCGGGTCACCCTCACGAACACCGTACCCGCTGCCATCTACTCCACTTCCGCCACTGTCAGGGCGGAGCGTGGGCGAGACGTGACACTTCCGTGTGGCCACGTGGGCCAGCCTCGCCCACACCCCGTGTGGACCTACCAGGGGCGGCAGGTGGGCGGCGAGAGACGCCTGGTGAAGGGTGATGGTGGCTTGGTGGTGCAGGAGGCGCAGCGCCAGGACTCAGGGAA
This sequence comes from Cherax destructor, assembly GCA_009830355.1. NCBI lineage: Eukaryota > Metazoa > Arthropoda > Malacostraca > Decapoda > Parastacidae > Cherax > Cherax destructor. Next base: position 9,966 of record WNWK01018372.1, read on the forward strand.
CTACACTTGCACTGTTACCAACATGCATGGTGCTGACCACATCACTTACTCCCTCACTATACTGGGTAAGTGTCACTACCATGCATGGTGCTGACGACATCACTCAGTCCCTCACTATATTGGGTAAGTGTCACTACCATGCATGGTGCTGACCACATCACTTACTCCCTCACTATACTGGGTAAGTGTCACTACCATGCATGGTGCTGACCACATCACTTACTCCCTCACTATACTGGGAAAGTGCCACTACCATGCATGGTGCTGACCACATCACTTACTCCCTCACTATACTGGGTAGGTGTCACTACCATGCAAGGTGCTGACCACATCATAGTCCTCACTATACTGGGTATGTCACCATGCATGGTGCTGACTCATCTAGTCCTCACTATCTGGGTAAGTGTCACTACCATGCATGGTGCTGACCACATCACTTACTCCCTCACTATACTGGGTAAGTGTCACTACCATGCATGGTGCTGACCACATCACTTACTCCCTCACTATACTGGGTAAGTGTCACTACCATGCATGGTGCTGACCACATCACTTACTCCCTCACTATACTGGGTAAGTGTCACTACCATGCATGGTGCTGACCATCACTTCTCCTCACTATACTGGGTGGTGTCACTACCATGCAGGTGCTGACCACATCCTTCTCCTCACTATACTGGGTAGGTGTCACTACCATGCATGGTGCTGACCACATCACTTACTCCTCACTATCTGGGTAGTGTCACTACCATGCATGGTTGACCACATCACTCTCCTCACTTACTGGGTAAGTGTCACTACCATGCATGGTGCTGACCACATCACTTACTCCCCCACTATACTGGGTAGTGTCACTACCATGCATGGTGCTGACCACATCACTTACTCCTCACTATACTGGGTAGTGTCACTACCATGCATGGTGCTGATTACATCACTTACTCCTCACTATACTGGTAAGTGTCACTACCATGCAGTGCTGACCAATCACTTCTCCTCACTATACTGGAAGATGTCACTACCATGCATGGTGCTGACCACATCACTTACTCCCTCACTATACTGGGTAAGTGTCACTACCATGCATGGTGCTGACCACATCACTTACTCCCTCACTATACTGGGTGTCACTACCATAGAACACTGAACTGATGTGCAATTCGTTCACAATGAAAGATATATAATATTTAAATTGCTTTTGTGATGAATCAGTCGGATTATCATGATGACTCAATCTGATTCTCGTAACGAATCATATTCTCCATGAACATCCAGTTGACGTGTATAACACCTGTGTATATTTATCTGAAGACGGTTCACCAACTAGTGGCGTTTGCAATTCAGTACAGAGATGCTTCATGCAGAGAGATGAGGTAATCAGTCCCTCAACCTTACTGAGCTATACACACAGGACAGTGGAAGATGAGGTAATCAGTCCCTCAACCTAGAAGCCGGTGATCGATACCTTAGTCTTCATGAATCAGATTCATGAAGACTAAGGTACTGCACGGCCTTGACGATGAGGACTGACTACCTCATCTCCTGTCTTTGTATATCATCTCTCTGATGAACTGAAAAAAGCCACTGCTTTTATCTCTCATTGTGATAAATCTCCAGACATAACGATAATAATACTTTTAATACTGATGAACAATTTTGTAAACAATGCCTCACTACTGTAACTTGCTTAGCTAACAAAATATTGGGGAGGGGAAAATATGATTATACACACTGAAAGTTGATATATATGTATGTACAACGAGTCTACTTCGGTTTATATTATACAGTTAACATTACATATATAATGTGCAGCCTTAATGACCCCGGTGTAGTTCATAAATATTTTATCCGTTTATCCTAGAAGCATCATGTACCTCTAACTTTGTTTCTACTGTATTGCGGTGTTATCATACTGAATTCCTGACGTCAATGCGCATTCTGCGCGCTAGTTCCTCCGTCAGCGCCGCTGGTGTTGGCGTCATCATCGTCAGAGCGCAGCGTCCAGGTGCAGTGGAAGCAAGGTGATACTGGCGGCGCTCCTGTCACCGGATACACTCTCTACTACAGGAAGGATCACGGAGCCTGGACCCAGCTTAACGTCCATCGTCACGCCCACACCCACACCCTCCAGGTGAGCCCCTCACCCACACCCTCCAGGTGAGCCCTTCACCCACACCCTCCAGGTGAGCCCCTCACCCACACCCTCCAGGTGAGCCCCACACCCACACGCTCTAGGTGAGCCACCCACACCCTCCAGGTAAGCTACACTACACACCCACTCTCTCTAGGTGATCCTCATACCTACGTTTCAACCCCCTCCCACTCACACTTCACTCTCACACTCTCACTTCACCCCCACACCCTCCAGAAGCGTCATTCACAGTACACAGGAGTTCTCTCACCATAACCTTTTTGACCGTCTCACCCATTTTTTTTTCGATTCTTAGTATACACTAATAGTGATCGTAGTGCCATAGTAGTGCTGACTTTATACACACACCGCACTTGATACTTCCTGCCACACTTTTCAGACCCTCCATCCATACACATGCTTCAACTCGACGTACACAGTCTTGTATAACGTGTAAGTAAATGGCTTTGTCGCAGCGCCTCGTATTTCATCAGTTTCAGCGTCGTACTTTCCGTTTTAATCTCTCCCCGAGGGCCAAGCCGAGTGGGCAGAGCAGCACTCATTACATGAGTTGACATAGAGCCATAAAAAGAGTATATTTCCGCTTAGTTGATACTCCGTAGGGCAGATCAACTCCTTGTCAAATAGCAGCTAATATTGTCTAGTTTACAATGCGACGAACCTTAGTTGTAAAATGTGAGTGTTAGTTGTATTGTGTGTTCCACTGCTCTAATACATTGTTAGATGTATAGTACCAGCGAGTGTTCATTGTTTACGCATTTTACTCTCTTATAGATGCTGGGTCACCTTATAGTAGTGGTGGGGTGTAAGGGGTGTTTGCCTGGGAAATGATACCCCCCACCTTTCTTTGTGTGCAGGGAGGGGCTTCTTCCAAGGTGCATGCCTGACCTAGAGTAAAACATCTCTCTCTTGGCTTAAACAGCGGGGACATTTCCCCATTCATCAAAATTTGGATTGCACCTCCGATTGCCTGACGTGTGGACAATAGAGCAATTTGTGGCCTGTGGTTAGTGAACTTTACATTCTCATTCTCTCTCTCATTCTCATTCTCTCTCTCATTCTCTTTCATTCTCATTCTCTCTCTCATTCTCTCTCTCATTCTCTCTCTCATTCTCTCATTCTCTCTCTCATTCTCTCATTCTCTCTCTCATTCTCTCATTCTCTCTTTCATTCTCTCTCTCTCTCTCTCTCTCTCTCTCTCTCTCTCTCTCTCTCTCCCCGGCAACTTTGACTTGTGAAATTTTGACTTGAACTGCTTTTCGAATAGTTTTTGAACAGTTCTTCTGTCAGACTTCTGCCATTTGACGATCAGTAGTTTATTATGGTTGTAGACTTTAGCCTTTGTATCCGTATATCGCGCATATTTTTTCTTCTGCCTTTTTTTATTTGTGCACTTTTTGTTTATTGGTTAGCGTTGGAATGCTTCATAGCTTCTTGGTACTGCTAACAGTGCTTCAAAGTTTTTTTCAGGCACTTGTAATGTGTTTCACTGATTTAACTTGTATTCTGTTTTCACACTCTGGTCCTATGCCTGCCAGTGCTTCAGCATCATAGTGTAAATTTTGTTCTTGTTTTCATTGTATTTATATTTTTTTATGGCTATGAGCAATGAGTGACTAGTATGGTCAAAGTCCTCCGTCAAGGTTACAGCTACTGCTCATCCTTATCTTATTCCCTGCTATGTGGTTAAGGGCCCGACTCCAGTAATACACTTGACCAATTTCATTGACTGTGATTCTGTGTACGCTTCAAGAATCAAAGTCTTTAATGACTGGTCAAAGAGTTGGTGTGGTGGTTTTGGGATCTTTGCTGAGGACTCTTATTGTGCCCAGTTACGGTCAAGTATCTGATGTGTATCACGGGAGTCGTCGCTACTGTCTCTCACAGTGCTCTGCTTGCTGGTGTGTGTCACGGGAGTCGTCGCTACTGTCTCTCACAGTGCTCTGCTTGCTGGTGTATGTCACGGGAGTCGTCGCTACTGTCTCTCACAGTGCTCTGCTTGCTGGTGTGTGTCACGGGAGTCGTCGCTACTGTCTCTCACAGTGCTCTGCTTGCTGGTGTGTATCACGGGAGTCGTCGCTACTGTCTCTCACAGTGCTCTGCTTGCTGGTGTATGTCACGGAGTCGTCGCTACTGTCTCACAGTGCTCTGCTTGCTGGTGTGTGTCACGGAGTCGTCACTACTGTCTCTCACAGTTTTCTGCTTGCTGGTGTGTGTCACGGGAGTCGTCGCTACTGTCTCTCACAGTGCTCTGCTTGCTGGTGTGTGTCACGGGAGTCATCGCTACTGTCTCTCACAGTGCTCTGCTTGCTGGTGTGTGTCACGGGAGTCGTCGCTACTGTCTCTCACAGTGCTCTGCTTGCTGGTGTATGTCACGGGAGTCGTCGCTACTGTCTCACAGTGCTCTGCTTGCTGGTGTGTGTCACGGGAGTCGTCACTACTGTATCTCACAGTATTCTGCTTGCTGGTGTGTGTCACGGGAGTCGTTGCTACTGTCTCTCACAGTGCTCTGCTTGCTGGTGTGTGTCACGGGAGTCGTCGCTACTGTCTCACAGTGCTCTGCTTGCTGGTGTGTGTCACGGGAGTCGTCACTACTGTCTCTCAGTGCTCTGCTTGCTGGTGTGTGTCACGGGAGTCGTCGCTACTGTCTCTCACAGTGCTCTGCTTGCCCCTGACACACTTTGATCTAGTTTACCCAGTGATTCAGAAACCCCAACAATATCTCACTCGTCTGCACATTTGTTTGTACACATCTTATCCATCCTGTGGATAGTAGCGGCTATTTATTGTACACGTATCCATCCTGTAGATCTATACTAACGGCTAGTTTACCGTATATCAAAGCATATAGATAAACTTACGTCTCCGAACTAGGCCTAAAGAAATTAACCAACTTTTTTACAATTTGTACAATATTCTTTTCTTAAAAACATATTCAAGATATTTATCTAGAATTTAATGTATCCTCCTTAAATTATATATCCTGACTTATCATACAGGATTATATATTCTGTATATATTCCTCAAATACACGAATCATCCCATCTCTCTAGATCAGGTAATCATCTTTGTCCTAAGGGAAGGAAGCCTTGGGGAGCCTCCAGTACGTCCAATTTGTGGTTTGTGAAAGTGGTATTCAGGACGCATATCCCCCGCACAGTGCTAGTTTGTGGCCATTCACTGCTCATCTGTACACTCGCCTCCTGCTACCTGCGCCTTGCCTCACAGCCATTACTGCCACACTCCCTCACTGCCACACTCCCTCACTGCCACACTCCCTCACTGCCACACTCCCTCACTGCCACACTCCATCACTGCCACACTCCCTCACTGCCACACTCCTTCACTGCCACACTCCCTCACTGCCACACTCCCTCACTGCCACACTCCATCACTCCCTCACTGCCAAACTCCCTCACTGCCACACTCCCTCACTGCCACACTCCTTCACTGCCACACTCCCTCACTACCACACTCCCTCACTACCACACTGCCTCACTACCACACTCCTTCACTGCCACACTCCCTCACTACCACACTCCCTCACTACCATACTCCTTCACTCCCTCACTGCCACACTCCTTCACTGCCACACTCCTTCACTGCCACACTCCTTCACTGCCACACTCCCTCACTACCACACTCCCTCACTACCACACTGCCTCACTACCACACTCCTTCACTGCCACACTCCTTCACTACCACACTCCCTCACTACCATACTCCTTCACTCCCTCACTGCCACACTCCTTCACTGCCACACTCCTTCACTGCCACACTCCTTCACTGCCACACTCCCTCACTACCACACTCCCTCACTACCACACTCCCTCACTACCACACTCCCTCACTGCCACACTCCCTCACTGCCACACTCCTTCACTACCACACTCCTTCACTGCCACACTCCCTCACCACCACGCTCCCTCACTGCCACACTCCTTCACCACCACGCTCTCTCCATCACGCTCAAATGCTCTCACTCCATCATAGCCACTACTTGGCAAGGAAAATATTACCCAGGATTACTCCAACTGTGAGAGATGTAGTTAGCTGGGCGCTTTAAAAAGCATTAGTCTGGCAAGTAAGAGAGACCTCTTTGATCTTGGCCAGCGGTGTCAGCGCCGTGGCTGGCGGTGTCAGCACCGTGGTTGGTGGTGTCAGCACCGTGGCTGGCGGCGTCAGCACAGTGGCTGGCGGTGTCAGCACCGTGGCTGGCAGTGTCAGCGCCGTGGCTAAACATTGGGCTGGTGGAGCCCTGATAGCATATTTCTTCCTTTAATTATGCAGTAAGGAAGGGTGAGGGTTCATGAAGACAAGACACCAGGTGAAGCAGGCTCTCTTGAGTTGTGTTTACGTTCTCGTGGTAATCACCATATCATATATCTTGAGGATATCCGAGGCATCTTAATGGGTTTGATAAACGTGCGCTTCTCACTGCTTAAAGATGTGCTGCTGCTGCTGCTGCTGCTATTGCTGCTTTCTAACCAGCACTGCGAGGCTTACTGTGTAAGCCTATCGTGTTCCTGTGATTGTTGCATACTGCACTGATTATTGTTATCGTGGTGCCTTGATACTCCAGCGTGGTGCTCATTAAAACACACACGCATACACACACACACACACAAAATGGTAACACACACACGCATATACACACAGGCATATGCCCACACGCATATACACACACGCGTACACACACACACAAGCTTAATTGGCAGGCAAATGGCACACATTGTACCATTATTTAAAAACCTAATAGTGGAAGACCCTTTAAACAATAGGCCTATTTCGCCGACAGTTCTTTATAAAACGCTGAAAAAAAGCCATAGCGGCAAAAACTTAATAAAAACACTTGGAGAGTAGTAACCTACTAACCAGTACACAATATGGCTGGCTGTCTGTATATCAAGTCTATTAAACTATTACGAGAGTCAAACGTTTTTCAGGAAAGATTTGGATGGCTGAATTCTTATCTACAAAGAGCACAGCGATAATAAACACTGAAAAACCTGCAGAGGAAGCTAACATAGCAGGTTCTAAATTATTATTAGTGGAATTTTAATCATGGAGATGTATAGACGAGAGAAAACTGTCAGATAAAACGCTTCCCAGAGACGCCGAGGAAGAAACCTCTTGACTATATAATGCAGAACTTTCTAATGCAACTTATGGAGAACCCGACACAAGAGACGGAATGCCGAACCAGCGAGGCTTTATCTTGTTTACGTCTTCAACACTACTGACTTAGATGTACGGTATACAATACCGACTAGATGAAGCATTAGACATCTGTGCAGCATCTGGGTATCTGTGTTGTAGACATTTCGCCATCCACTGGATGGCGAAACGTCTACAATAAAGATACCCAAATGTTGCACATGCGTCAGCTACGGCAGTCATGAAGCATTTACCCCTCCTCGTTGACGGTCTACTCGGTGGAAGTGAAACTAAAGAGTAGAAGAGATGGAGAATCAAAGCAACCAATGTAGAAGAAATTTAATCAACAAGAAATTAATTAGAAAACAGCTCCTGGGGAACGAAACGCTTCCTAACAACGCTTCCTAACAACGCTTCCTAACAACGCATCCTAACAACGCTTCCTAACAACGCATTCTAACAACGCTTCCTAACAACGCTTCCTAACAACGCTTCCTAACAACGTTTCCTAACAACGCTTCCTAACAACGCTTCCTAACAACGCTTCCTAACAACGCATCCTAGCAACGCATTCTAACAACGCTTCCTAACAACGCATCCTAACAACTCATCCTAACAACGCTTCCTAACAACGCTTCCTAACAACGCATCCTAACAACGCTTCCTAACAACTCATCCTAACAACGCTTCCTAACAACGCTTCCTAACAATGCTTCCTAACAACGCATCCTAACAACGCTTCCTAACAACGCATCCTAGCAACGCATCCTAACAACGCTTCCTAACAACGCTTCCTAACAACGCATCCTATCAACGCTTCCTATCAACGCTTCCTAACGTTGCACAGTGTGTAATTTATACAACGAGGAGACATGAACGTTCTGCAAGTATTAAATTCTTGACGAACTACCAGAATGTGTTTAGAAATGGAAAGTCACCCCTTAAAAACTAACTTGAGATCTAAATTAACCGAAGTCACTCAGAAAATGGAGGGATGTGTTTACTGTATGTGTTAAGCTTGTATTAAGACTTTCTAATGAACTGCCTACAAAGAAATCTATTTAGTAAATTGTAAATGCAAACCTGAGTAAAAGATAAGGTATTAGGGAGTTGAATGATAGCTCTAGGCCTTTCGTGTTTCAATAAACACATCAGGAGCTTGCAATGTTTCAGAAAAAAAGGATAAATTCCAAGCAAATACTTTCAGAGGAAGCGTGTTACTCGAGCAACACGCTTCCTCTGAACGTGTTTGCTCGAGCAACACGCTTCCTCTGAACGTTTTTGCTCGTGCAACACGCTTCCTCTGAACGTGTTTGCTCGAGCAACACGCTTCCTGTGAACGTGTTTGCTCGAGCAACACGCTTCCTCTGAACGTGTTTGCTCGTGCAACACGCTTCCTCTGAACGTGTTTGCTCGAGCAACACGCTTCATCTGAACGTGTTTGCTCGAGCAACACGCTTCCTGTGAACGTGTTTGCTCGAGCAACACGCTTCCTCTGAGCGTGTTTGCTCGTGCAACACGCTTCCTCTGAACGTGTTTGCTCGAGCAACACGCTTCCTCTGAACGTGTTTGTTCGAGCAACACGCTTCCTCTGAACGTGTTTGCTTGAGCAACACGCTTCCTCTGAACGTGTTTGCTCGAGCAACACGCTTCCTCTGAACGTGTTTGCTCGAGCAACACGCTTCCTCTGAACGTGTTTGCTCGTGCAACACGCTTCCTCTGAACGTGTTTGCTCGAGCAACACGCTTCCTCTGAACGTGTTTGTTCGAGCAACACGCTTCCTCTGAACGTGTTTGCTCGAGCAACACGCTTCCTCTGAACGTGTTTGCTCGTGCAACACGCTTCCTCTGAACCTGTTTGCTCGAGCAACACGCTTCCTCTGAACGTGTTTGCTCGAGCAATACGCTTCCTCTGAGCGTGTTTGCTCGTGCAACACGCTTCCTCTGAGCGTGTTTGCTCGTGCAACACGCTTCCTCTGAGCGTGTTTGCTCGTGCAACACGCTTCCTCTGAGCGTGTTTGCTCGTGCAACACGCTTCCTCTGAACGTGTTTGCTCGAGCAACACGCTTCCTCTGAGCGTGTTTGCTCGAGCAACACGCTTCCTCTGAGCGTGTTTGCTCGTGCAACACGCTTCCTCTGAGCGTGTGTGCTCGTGCAACACGCTTCCTCTGAGCGTGTGTGCTCGAGCAACACGCTTCCTCTGAACGTGTTTGCTCGAGCAACACGCTTCCTCTGAGCGTGTTTGCTCGAGCAACACGCTTCCTATGAGCGTTTTTGCTCGTGCAACACGCTTCCTCTGAGCGTGTTTGCTTAGAATTCCTTTTTTTCTGAAACATTGCAAGCTCCTGATGTGTTGATTGCAACACGAAAGGCCTAGAGCTATCATTCAACTACCCCCGTGGTTGTTTAGCAGGGTATTAATGTATTAAGTAATACAAGAACAGAAAACAAAGAGTCAGTATAAAGGAAAAGGAATCATCAGCATGTTAGTGTATTGCATTTATACAAACATCATTATTACAGTCTGTTAATATTTGTGGATGATGCAAAGGTACTGAGGAGAATGCAAACTGAAGAAGATCTGCCAGTTAAGAGGCAGGACCAAGAGCTGGAGCAATAAGAAATCTCTCTCTTTCCCTCCCCCCTCTCCCCCCATCCCACCAATAACAATGAAGATAAAGCAAATGAGATTACCGAGAACGAGTTTCAAAATGACTGACCTGTGTGTGTGTGTGTGTGTGTTAGTTACCATTTTGTCCTAGGCACATGTCAATTAGACACTAGGCCTAAAGCTGTGTGTGTGTGTGTGTGTGTGTGCGCGCGTGTGCGCGTGTGCGTGCGTGCACGTGAGTGCGTGTGCATGCACGTGCGCACGTGCCTTATAAAAATCCCATCTTTCACCCAGAGATTTATATTTTACTCGGTGATACAATTCTGTGATATAATTCTCTGATATTATTCATTATTATAATTCACTAATATAACACTGACACCTTATTGCATTTTCCTTAGTAATTGGGTAATTAACTTTCGTTTTTTAATTAATAACACCGTTGAAAAAATTAACCATTATTTTTCATTGTCTCATTATTCAAGGCATTTTTCACAGATGAGACATTTAAATAACTTAATTTATACACTATATTGGGAATACAGAATTTAATTATACAGTATCCTGAGAATACAGTGTGCTGAGAGTATGGGATTAAGTTATACAGTATCCTCAGAATACAAAATGCTGGGGATATCTAATTTAGTTATACAGTATATTTGAAATACAGTAGACTCTTGTAAGTTTAGTTCTAGGTTTTTATTATAATAATTGAAATACAATATGCTGGGAATACAATATACTGGCAGATAGGATTTAGGTATGCAGTATTCTAGAAATACAGTGTACTGGGAATAAAATATGCTGGGAATAAAGGATCTGGTTATACAGTGTACTGGACATACAGTGTACTGGACATACAGTGTACTGGACACGCAGTGTACTGGACACGCAGTGTACCGGACATACAGTGTGCTGGACATACATAATACAACTTATACAGACGTAGCCCACATCGGTGACATACTATTCAGAAAGGCCCTGGTTATGCAGAGCATTTGAGACAAATCAGGTTAATTTTGTCCCCAGGATGCAATCCACACCAGTCGGCTAACACCCAGGTACCTATTTTCCTGTTAGGTGAACAGGGACAACAGGTGTCTTAAGGAAACATGCCCTATGTTTCCACTCGTACCGGGGAGCGTTGCATGAGGCCTGGACACATGTATATTAGGCTCAAATCTCATATTTAGTGATTAATTATGTATATTTGAATGTTACTTGGTAAATGACACACATTAGGTAGATTTTTTTTATTAAAAAACTACTTTCGCTCGTGAGATTTTTAACAAGATGCATGAAGGCAGCACTGAGGTGCTCAGGAGGGTTGGGTCAAGTGAGTGAGGTGCTCAGGAGGGTTGGGTCAAGTGAGTGAGGTGCTCAGGAGGGTTGGGTCAAGTGAGTGAGGTGCTCAGGAGGGTTGGGTCAAGTGAGTGAGGTGCTCAGGAGGGTTGGGTCAAGTGAGTGAGGTGCTCAGGAAGGTTGCGTCAAGTGAGTGAGGTGCTCAAGAGGGTTGGGTCAAGTGCGTGAGGTGCTCAGGAGGGTTGGGTCAAGTGAGTGAGGTGCTCAGGAGGGTTGGGTCAAGTGAGTGAGGGGCTCAGGAGGGTTGGGTCAAGTGAGTGAGGTGCTCAGGAGGGTTGGGTCAAGTGAGTGAGGTGGTGCAGGGTGGGTGGGGTATTGCAGGGTGGTGGGGTATTGCAGGGTGGGTGGGGTGGTGCAGGGTTGGAGGGGTATTGCAGGGTGGTGGGGTAACGCAGGCTGAGTGGGGTGTTGCAGGGTGGGTGGGGTTGTGCAGGGTGGGTGGGGTGTTGCTGAGAGGTATAAGGGATCTGATTAATAACTCACCCGGAGAGAGAGATGCTCGGGAAATATACCGTAGTTGTGTATATTTCGATATCCAGCTGGGGTCTTCTTCAGCAGTGTGGTGGGAACAGTGTCTTCATGCGGGTCATTACTTACCACTGACTACTGTTCGTTGCCATTTTACTGGTGATCTTGCTCCGTCGTGCACACTGGGCAGAGGTGTTAGGAATGAAGTCGGTGAAGTTCGTGCTGTTAACACACCGTGGGTTAATTAAGGCTTGAGTGCAAAAGTAGAGTGCCATATGGCACGAAGCTCTAGAGTGATGTAGGTGAGCGATTTTGATCCATGGTATCTTGAGTCCTGGCTCCTGGCAACCTCGAGACACTTGGGTCTGTTACTGTCACTCTCGCATAGAATTAAGTGCGCTTTACTCCAGACTTTAATATGTAATTAGTGAATTTTATGTATCAGGCGCTGCTTTGATAGTACACATTTGTGTTTCTGGACTCGTGTATAGAGATCACAGACCGTCTTACCTGTGTTCAGTCACAGCTGGGGTAAGGAATACTATAATCTTTAGCTGTGAAAACAGAGCTGTTAGGGAGTTGACAGTGCAGTGTGACCTTAATCGTTTTGGACGTCGTGGCTACCTCCGGATGGACTCTTTTTGGGAATGGTTGTAGCCCTGGCGGTATTACCATTAGGGAGATGCTCATTATTTCAGCTTCTACCATTGTCCTTGAAAACTCTCTCTCTACTCACTCACTCACTCACTCACTCACTCACTCACTCACTCCACTTCACTCTCTCTCTCTCTCTCCTCTCTCTCTCTCACTCTCTCACTCTCACTCTCTCACTCTCACCCCACTCTCTCACTCCTCACTCTCTCACCCTCTCTCACTCCTCCTCACTCACTCACTCACTCACTCACTCCTCACTCCTCCACTCACTCCACTCACTCACTCACTCACTCTCTCACTCACTCACTCTCCTCACTCCTCTCACTCTACTCTCTCACTTCTCACTCTACTCTCTCACTTCACTCCTCACTCTTCTCTCTCTCCTCTCTCACCCCTCTCCTCTCTCTCACTCTCTCCTCTCTCACTCTCTCACTCTCTCACTCTCTCTCTCTCTCTCTCTCTCTCTCTCTCTCACTCTCTCCTCTCATCCTCTCCTCTCTCTCTCTCTCCTCTCTCTCTCTCTCCTCTCCTCTCTACTTTCTCTCTCCTTCCTCTCTCTCACTCTCCTCCTCTCCTCTCTCTCTTCTCTCACTCTCTCTCTCTCTCTCTCTCCCCTCTCTCTCCTCTCTCTCACTCTCTCTCTCTCTCTCTCCTCTCTCCTCTCTCTCTCTCTCTCTCTCCTCCTCTACTCTCTCACTTCTCCTCTCTCTCTCTCCCTCTCTCCTCTCTCTCTCTCTCTCTCTCCCTCTCTCTCTCTCTCTCCTCCTCTCTCTCTCTCTCTCTCTTCTCTACTCTCCTCTCTCTCCTCTCTCTCTATCTCTCTCTCTCTCTCTCCTCCACGTTTTGAGGTGGAGGGAAAAATTCAAGGCAGTAAAACTTTTTTTCGATATAGCGGTAATCATAGTCTAAGTATACACTGAGGGCCGGAAGCATCTGTAGTTGAGAGCACTTGCAGATATCAGTGACGCCATGTTGAGGACAGCTTTACCGCTCTGAAAGATCCCCATCACATCAAAGTCTAGTATTCGTAAATCTAGATATTCCTCGATTTCGGAAGTGCTGTGTGTGGGAGGTCAGTCTGCCCGGTTATTCGATTCCCATTTTCTGAACACTTGTCCTTATCCCTTCAGCCCAAGTGAGTCGTACCCAGCACGTATACAGTAACACCAAGATAGTCGAAACAAGGTACGGTTATATTTAGAAATTAAACTATAGAAACTGCTATTTAATGACCACCTCAAACTATTCAAAATAAATGGAGCACGTGATCTAAGAGTTGTACTAGCTAATAATCTGAAACACTGTGATAAACTGAAACTCTTTCCAAGATCTTGTTTGTGAGAAATGACAGAACAGATGTGATACATTGAGACTGAGTCTTCTGTTTACACCTGTTTTAACCGTAGTATCTAGTGCTAATTCTCCAATTCTTTCACAACCTAGTTCTGTCAGGGGACAGAATTTTCCCATGGGAAATGACCTCTAGCCAGAAGTTAAGGATGGTGAGGAGGCCTTTATAAATTCAGGGGAAGTAGCTAAGAGAAGACTCGGTGGGGAGCCTTGGATGGGCACAGAACTAGAGATGTGTGTGAGGATTCGGTGGCCAGACTTTCAGGCAGATAACTGAGGTCCTGTGTTAGGTCTTGGAACCTGGTGGTAGTAGTCTGGCTGATCTTCAGTGAGCGAACTCGGTACTGAAAGTGAATATTCTGTTTCGTTAGCTAGTTGTATTCCATCTCAATTATCTTCAATCTTCCCCAGTTATCTTAGTATCATAACTCTTTCAAATTGCCCAAGTATATTATTGTTATAAATAAAGAAGTATTAATAAATTGTAATTGAGTGGAAAATAGCACTTACTTTCCCCATTGTAAATTTGTTGCTCTGCATAAGACTTGAGTTGTGTGTCCGTACATAATTCCACTGAACTAGAGTCCCCAGTAGTGTGTAGTGAGGTAAGATGGTGTCTGTACTGGTGTAACTCATTGCTCACAATACTGAAGGCAGTAAATATGACAACATTTCGTAGATAAATAAATATTTGATCCTAGAAAATCATTCTGTCCTCCCCCAAAAAAATCCTAAAATATATTACGTTAGTCTTGTGTCGTGGGAAGATGTTGACCCCTGACCAGTCTACATTACATCCACACCACTTAACTCGTATGAAACCTATTAGGAGTAATTAAACGTGTTGTTTTCCAGTATTTAAACATTTCGTTGAATAATTTAAATAACATTAAATTTATATTCAGCAGACATAAAGCACAAGAATGGTTTTAGAATTACAGGCAAACAATTTCGACTCAACGAAGCGTAATACATTGTCCTTAATAGCGTACTGAACGTGTGGAATAGTTCCCCAGAAGACGTAATCAAGAGTAATATGTCTAACAAGTTTAAACGTATTAAACTAACAGCCAGGATTACTCTGAGGACTGGTGGTGGTTCATGGAACTCGCGAGTCGGCTGGTGCTGACTAGACAGGGTCTGGTGGTGGATGATTGGACTAGCAGGTCTGGTGGTGGATGATTGGACTAGCAGGTCTGGTGGTGGATGATTGGACTAGCAGGTCTGGTGGTGGATGATTGGTCTAGCAGGTCTGGTGGTGGATGATTGGACTAGCAGGTCTGGTGGTGGATGATTGGACTAGCAGGTCTGGTGGTGGATGATTGGTCTAGCAGGTCTGGTGGTGGATGATTGGACTAGCAGGTCTGGTGGTGGATGATTGGACTAGCAGGTCTGGTGGTGGATGATTGGACTAGCAGGTCTGGTGGTGGATGATTGGACTAGCAGGTCTGGTGGTGGATGATTGGACTAGCAGGTCTGGTGGTGGATGATTGGACTAGCAGGTCTGGTGGTGGATGATTGGACTAGCAGGTCTGGTGGTGGATGATTGGACTAGCAGGTCTGGTGGTGGATGATTGGACTAGCAGGTCTGGTGGTGGATGATTGGACTAGCAGGTCTGGTGGTGGATGATTGGACTAGCAGGTCTGGTGGTGGATGATTGGACTAGCAGGTCTGGTGGTGGATGATTGGACTAGCAGGTCTGGTGGTGGATGATTGGACTAGCAGGTCTGGTGGTGGATGATTGGACTAGCAGGTCTGGTGGTGGATGATTGGACTAGCAGGTCTGGTGGTGGATGATTGGACTAGCAGGTCTGGTGGTGGATTGGACTAGCAGGTCTGGTGGTGGATGATTGGACTAGCAGGTCTGGTGGTGGATGATTGGACTAGCAGGTCTGGTGGTGGATGATTGGACTAGCAGGTCTGGTGGTGGATGATTGAACTAGCAGGTCTGGTGGTGGATGATTGGACTAGCAGGTCTGGTGGTGGATGACTGGACTAGCAGGTCTGGTGGTGGATGACTGGACTAGCAGGTCTGGTGGTGGATGATTGGACTAGCAGGTCTGGTGGTGGATGATTGGACTAGCAGGTCTGGTGGTGGATGATTGGACCATTAGGTCTGGTGGTTGACTTTCTTTGTATCTCAATTACAACCATAATAAACATCAACCTTTTTTCAAGTATTGTGATCTCGGTAAGGTATACCAGTGTTGTACATGAATATGCCTAACCTTTGTTATAACACTCCAGTATAATGTAGCAACCCAACTATGTTATGCTATGGGAGGGAAGATCATCGAAGCTAGAAACTATTATACTGTACCAATTCTAGGATCCACTGGGCTCATAAAACAAGGTGCCCTGGGTCACCAGAGCATTTCTAAGGTCGTGTCTTTCCACACAGGTAAAACACACCCCTCGAACAGGTCGAAGGTAGTGCTAGGAACATTAAGCATACTTCCTCTATGAACCCCAGCTGGCAGGACAGTTCCATGCCAATATTACAAGTAGGCCAGCAAAACAGCAGGTAGGTTCCATATTGAACCAATAGCAGCAGGCAGGCGACTTTGTGAAGGTTGGTCCACTGCTACCACAACAGTTGGTCTTAGTATTGATATATCCTGGTAAGCAGGCATGCAACAGGATGATTGGGGCCAACTGCATGAGTCCAACCCCGCATATCTCCAGCATATATCTGAGGAATGTCAGGCAATCTTCCCCTACACACCAGGCAGCGTCCTTTGTACTTCCCCCCAACAGAGCGGCCATCATTTCCACCAATAGCCAGACAACAACAGTCCAGCTAGCACAGCAGAATAACGGCTCTCAGTATAACAGCAACTCTTCATAGGTCGTAACAGCATCCCAGTTAATTACGGTCAGCGGCGGGAAAGGCAGTATCACGGGAATTACAGGTTAGTTGTCATAGTGAGTAGATCGTGGGTGACGGGTGAGTCGTGGGTGACGGGTGAGTCGTGAGTTCCAGTTAGTTGGTAGATGGCTGGTAAATGGTGGGTAGGCCGTGGGCAGATTAGATAAGGTGAATAGCCAATAAGCCACTGCAGACAGTTAACAGCAATAAGTCACCCATCCCTGGGTGACACCGGGTGACTCAGGAAGCCAGAGGTTGATAATCACAGGACACCCAGGGCACCCACTTTATAATAATAGGTCAAGGCCCTGACTCGGCAGCTTGGGTGACAACAAACACGTGAATCATCCACTAAGTCACTTTCACAGACGCATCCCTGGGTGTGGCAGCAGATAGGTGACAGTAGTCGGGTAACAATCACAGGTACCCACTACTACAGGTGACAGACCAGGGCAATAACACAGCAGTTGAGTGACAGCAAGGTAAAGGGGTTACAGACAGCGGGTAGGTAATAGGTCACTATCATCAGATAGTGAGAGTCTTGGGTAACAGCTCCTGGTATGGCTGGCCTTGTGACGGCCGCGGGTGACAGCCACTACAATGGGTGACTCAGCTGGGTAACTCCCCAGGAAGTGATTAAGTGGTGGATACACCTAAGCAGTTCTCCAGTGGGTGGCACGCGATGGTGGGTGACGTCTTACTCTTCAAGTATTTAATTTTGGTTAGCAATTGCTTCCTGTAAATCTCCCAAGCAAAACCCCTACACATCTTAATTAAAAAAAATATCAGTACCCAGACTTCCTGTACCAAATATAGTTAAAACAAAAAAAAATTGAAGAAACTGACAAATACAACATGGCTAAGAATCATTATTATTGTTACAATCATGGGGGAGCACTAAACCCGTAGGGGTCATACCGTGCCTCAGGGTAAGGAAGGCCTTCAGGCTTGATTCAAGAAATTGAAGCATTGATCCAGTTCCTTAGAACAAGAGCCCATCACCAAGGAACCTTTTTTGAGGGCGGGGCTGAGAACGGCGTATCAGATCATGAAAGGTCACAACAAAGTCACAAGGTCACAAACATTGGGTCTAGAGGGAACTTTCACAGTACTTCAACCTGCTAGATATTAATTCACGCTTTCCCAAAATACAAAACTAATCATTTTATCTTTACGTTATGCATTATCACTTGACAAAAAAAACCTGGTAACGTAACACTTGGTGGCATAAGCTTATTAGTGGAGCAATCTTAATAAAGCACATGGGCAGGTATTTTGTAATAAAAAGTATACCTACACCGGTGCCAACCATGTCGTGTCATGGGTGGGAAAGACAGAGTAACAGTAATGAGTGAGACTAATGAGTTAAGGCAGTGAGGTCAACTCACCTCACAACACACTACTGTGCACTCTGCTCATTTCCACTGATTTAAGTGTATATTACTCAGCTTTATACAGAACAACAAATAAAAGATGGGGAAAGTAAATACTATATTTCGTACTGTTATAATTTATTAATACTATTTACAGTAATATACTTGGTCACACTGGAGAAGATGCAAGATGATTGAAATAGCTGAATGCAACATAATGAACTCAGTTGACTATACACTTGTAGTATATACTAGAGGCCTTAGTAGACCACTCTAGCCCCAGGTCCCAAGACCTCTCACAGAGCCTTAGGCTGTCCCCAACAGAATCTCGCCCCCCTCCCCCCCCCACACACACACAGCCTCAGAGCATGTTCCCAACTTAGGCTCCTTACCAAGTCATCTCTTAGCTACTTTCCCTGAGCTTATTAAGGCCTCCGCAGTGCCGCTTCGCCCCCCCCTCCCACTCAACTCATAACTTCTGGCTAGAGGTCAGCTCCCATAGGAAAATTCACCACGTGGTCTCCACAGAGACTAAGAGTCCCCTGACAGAACTAGGATGTGAAATAATCAGGCGATTAATACTTCAGATATTACGGTGACAAACAGACGCTGGATGCCCAGTCTCAAGATATCACAACTAGTCACTATCACCAGAATAACTCTGCTCATCACCAGGCTCACTGTAGAACTAAACTAACACAGTCTATTTCCATATTTAGTAAGGATATCCTCCACGCTATCCTGCGACTATACTCATCCAAGAATCAATCTAGAATATTACCTCATTTATCAGTATACATTCACACCATTCTATAAAAAAAAAACTAATCGTGAAACTCCTCCCTTTTATATTAACACACTACAATATTAACATCAAAGTCTATTTACATTCCGCCATCTTATCATACCAAGAAGTTGTAAAAAACACAGTAATATGCGCTATTTCAAGATTGAATAAGTACCCTTATACAGAGCTGTGTTGTAGAACAACTTTGTGGCTGATTCCAGCTTAACTTTTGTATTAGGGAAAGGAAGAAATGTCTTGAGGAGGGAGTCTTCACTTGCCAAACATTGTCAGGGGTTCAACAATCACGTTACCGGCGCAAGTTGAAGCCAGACTCTCCCAAGAAGTTCATTATCAGAGCGAAACTCTCTTAAATCCTCTGAAGAAAATGCAAACTTCTCTGGATGTTGACAAAAATACTTGAATGTCGGTCATTAAAACGTGGACTTAGAGCGTGTTTGTGTATTTCCAGGAGCTGGAGTGTGGGTCCCGCTACCACGTGTACGTGGTGGCCCACAACAGCGTGGGTTCCAGCCCCGCCAGCACCACTGCCGTCGTCAGGACCCTCGGGGGGGCACCGCAGCCCCCGCCTTCGCTGCAGTTCCTGACGCCCAACTCGTCCAGCGTGACGGTGTTTCCCCGGGCGTGGGTGGCCAGGGGCTGCCCCATCACACACATGGTGCTGGAGTACCGCCATCGAGACGACCCTCACTGGGTGCAAGGTGAGACTGAGGAATATTGTTGGAAAACTGAGGTAGGGAGATTGAGGTAGAGGGAGGGGCAGTGATCCCCTGGTGGAGGGAGAAATAGAAAGAGGGTAGGGAAAGAAGCAAGGTTGGATGTGGTTATTTCAAAGCTTCAGTGATCGGCGCTATAGTAATGAACTACTACTGTTAAGAGTGAGAGACTAAACACTTCAAAATTACCTCTCCACTTCTTACAAAGGAGATGGACTGAACACCTCAACTTCAATTGTTTCCAATATACATTTCGCATTTGTTCGACTGAAGAAGCCTGCTGCCCAGACGAAGCACTGCACACATCTTCATCTGCTTGTCAGTAATGTTTACCATTAACATAATGATAACAGTGAGATCCCTCCGCTCCGCTGGACTCGGGAACCTGGCAGGTGTGAACTCTCCAAGCTCAGCAGTGACCTCGTCTTATAGGTAAACGGCAAACCCAACAAAGTCAAAAATGCTAAATCAGAAACAAAACACAAGATGTGTAGTGGATTCGTCTCTCCCAGGTACCAAGGCAGTGGTCCAGATGTACATAGTGTATGAGTACACAGTCATCAACTTTTGTGACATCGAATATGATTACTGTTGCAGGTAAGGATATCAAGAGGATGCCTTCAACTCCTCAGTTTCCAGCCAAACAAAGAAGTATTCATATCTGGCTTATATAAAATAGCAGGGCTGTTTGTAATTGCTTAATATAGTCGCTTCCGGGGGTCATTGCTCTCTAATGTCCGGTCCAAGACCAGGCCTCATGTGTTCTATTAAAAAGGACAAGCAATATTTACCATCGCCAAGTCGAGCAGAGTACAAATATGAAGAGACAGTCCATCAGCATACTGTCTTCTAACATAAGAGGTTTCATTGCTAATGTTGATGAGCTCTCACAGTCTGGTAAACACGGCACCCTGGTGTCATGATATTGGAATTATACCTAGATGACAAGGCTCCTGGGAACAGTGCTGAGATTACCAGCTATCTGTCACTGATGCCAGGTGACACTCATTGGGTTGCATCATGCTTCATAAAATCTTTACATGACCAGATAATGATGCTAGTGACTGAAATATAAGAATTAATAATTTCTAGCTCTTCCCTCGACCTAGTCGTTACTGACCCACAGTAAAGTGCTGTGTCCCTTTTGGGTTTAGCGCTTAGTTACGATTATAATAATGACCCTTAATAATTATTTCCAAACCGCTTGGACATGTCATGTACAAGACTACTGCTCCCAAGGTACCACAATTAAAAAAAATGGAATCTGTCCACAGGCATCCTGGCTCATCCAAAAAATGACCGCTATTATTCCTCGAGACGGGCAGCCATCACCAGGTCCTAATTCCATCAGTGATTGATAATTACCAGTTGATAATTTTCAGAAATTATAATTCCTTCCTTGACTCACATTTGGCTCACTCACTCACAACAATTAGATATTTGAGAGGCTAAATAAAAGCTCATCCTTGGATAATTCCAGCTCATCATTGTACTCAATACGAACGTTGCTTAATATTTTAAACACAACCCACCTGTACTATTTTTATAATAAAGCAATTCCAAGGGCCAGGTTTTGAAATAGGATGCAGTTAAATCGCGCTGGCTTGTAAAATATATAGTACAAACTTACTTACTAGCTCAGGATTTTATATATATATATATATATATATATATATATATATATATATATATATATATATATATATATATATATATATATATATATATATATATATATACGTGCCGAATAAGTAAAATTTGCGATTTTTTTTTTCTTAAATAGCAACGCTCTTCTTGCAGAATGAGGCAAGCGACAATTTGTGTATGCAATAATTTCGCAAAAATCATTCTGAACCTAACAAAAAATGTATAAGAGAAAATTTTAGAAAGGACCTAATTTTAAACGAGTTCTTGCTAATTGACTAATTTTATCTATTCGGCACGACATATATATATATATATATATATATATATATATATATATATATATATATATATATATATATATATATATATATATATATATATATATAAATATTGCATTCTCTTATTCCTGCTGCCTTCATCACAAAAAAATCATAATGAATAATTTGATTGCATCGTCACTGAGGATTTACGTCAGATCGCTTGCAAAGAATTCCAGATTCCAATTTTGAAACATTTTCCCAATAACTCCTGGGGGAGGGGGGTGTAGGAAGGTCTTTTTTTTGTGTTGAATTTTTTTTTCTCGTCCATATAACCGAACGTGTTTACCAGATATGAAAATCCCGTTAAACCTATCAAAGAGTACAGAGCTTGTTCTCCCTTGTGTGGCAACAGTGTCGAGTGGGGACCCCCAGGCTCGCAGGGTCGAGGTCGGGGGACTGTTGCCAGCATCACCCTACGCCCTGAGGGTGACAGCAGTGGCCAGTGCTGGCTCTACAACACACACTTACACCTTCACTACGCTCACACCCACAGGAGGTAAGCGCGCACTCTCTTACTCATCATTTTCCAGTAGTGTGAAAGTTAATTGGGACAGGAGTAAATTTTGTGATTATCTCATAATATATCTTAGTCTCCGGCTTAATTAAAGTAGTTTAGGTTCTTCAGAAGAGTTTGCTACCGACTTTTGGCAACCATCCAGCTGTGGTGTTACCCTGTGACTTTCGTCAGGGCTACGACAGCTGTTGTTCTGTAAGGCTATTCCTGCAAGTATGCTTCATGAGTGAATGTGGTTTTGCAAAATTTTCCGTTTCAATTCATGATTACTGCTGAAACTCATGGTGGATCTTACGCCTAGGAAGCGTGCAAGTATTGTAACTTTTAGAAAATATGCTAATTTGAGTATCAGATCACCGAAAATTTGAGCCTAGCAAAGTCAACTGTTGGTCGGATTCTGAAGAGAGCTGATAACACTCGTAACTGTGTAGCACTGTGTCGAGGAAGATGGTGAAGAAAACAAGACAGCACGTCACGATAACAAGGTTATTATAAGAAATAGTGTGAAGGATTCCAAGAAAAACAGTAAGGATCTACTGAGAGATTTGGCTTCATTTGGCACAAATTTTGATTTTTCAACTGTCTGACGATGGTTCCTTGAAGTTGGCAGAACTTCTAGAAAGCCTGTAAAGACAAAATTGTTGATCGCTCCTATGAAGAAAAAAACGGCTGCGGTGGGCACTTTGTCATAAGAGATGGACGACAGATGATTGAAAAAAAATACATTATCGGACGGAGGCCCATTCTGACGTACACAGGTAGAGATCGGTGGTAGTGAGACGGAGCGAAGGCGAACCTCTTCGGAATGGACTCATCCAACAAGTGCCAATACACCCACCTTAGAAGAACAAGTTTTGGGGTAATGTTACCGCTAAAGGCACTGGATGGCTTGTTATTGTTGAGGGAACGATGAACAGTGACAAATACAAGGCAGACCTTGCAACTCATTTGCTTCCCATTGTGGATAGAAACTTTCCTGGTGGAGAAGGCATTTTCCAGCAGGATTTTGCTCCATGCCACACTTCCAGAAAAATGCTGACTCTTCGAAGAGAGTGGGCTAAGCGTTTTAAATTGTCCTGGAAACTCTCCTGACCTCAACCTAATTGAGAATCTATGGGCAACAACCAAACTCAGGATTGCGAAACAGGACAGTTCAACTATGGAGAAGCTAATTGCTGCTGTTATTTGGACGTGGTACTACGACGAAGAACTTGCCAAAATGTGTTCAACATTGGTCTATTCTATGCCAGTGTAGCAATGCTTATAAAAGCAAAAGATAGCATATATCTTATTAAATCAATTGTGTCATATCATTGCCGTGTATTTTTTTCAAATAAATATTAATTTTCCAAATAAATGTCATATTTATCACTGTCCTAGTTAATAAGCACACTAACATTGAACGAAGAGTACTGAGATGTGTTTCTGTGTATATAACTGTAAATCTACTCTTTTTTTTCTCTCTCTCTTTCTCAGCTTTAGGGGTTAAAGTGTTATTGTTAGTATGCAAGTGATTTACAGCCTTAGTGATTTGTGTGTAGTAGATAGGTAATTAGTGTAACCCCTACATTTGTAAAGCTCCTTCAAGGAACTCTTTGGATCAAACCTGAGTGACTCCCATTTCCAAGGAGCTGTATGACCCTTACGGGATTAGCGCTTCTCCATAAAAATTAAAATGACCATTGTAAGGCCACATTTTTTTTTACGAAAGTCTGGAATGTATGTCAACTTTGCACTGGTCTGAAAAAACTTGCCTCCCACCATGAATATATTCTATACTGTTAGACGGACACAATGTATTGTTATGAAACAACCACTCGAAAGTTTTTTTTTTTCTAGAATCCCGTTATTCTTTGTGCTTTTACATTTTCGTTTCATCTCACCAATATTGTTTCTTTAAATTGAATTCTGTCGAAGCATGCCCGCACGCGCCCCTGCACACGTGTATTAAAATATATATATATATATATATATAATATATATATATATATATATATATATATATATATATATATATATTTTTTTTTTTTTTTTTTTTTTTTCAACAAGTCGGCCGTCTCCCACCGAGGCAGGGTGACCCAAAAAGAAAGAAAATCCCCAAAAAGAAAATACTTTCATCATCATTCAACACTTTCACTACACTCATACATGATCACTGTCTTTGCAGAGGAGCTCAGATACGACAGCTGAGAATAGTCCCTCCCAGCTGTCACTATCCCAGACGCCTCCTTTAAAGTGCAGGCATTGTACTTCCCATTTCCAGGACTCAAGTCCAACTAATTCAATTAACTGGTTTCCCTGAATCCCTTCACAAAATGTTACCCTGCTCACACTCCAACAGATCGTCATGTCCCAAAAACCATTCGTCTCCATTCACTCCTATCTAACACGCTCACACATGCTTGCTGGAAGTCCAAGCCCCTCGCCCACAAAACCTCCTTTACCCCTTCCCTCCAACCTTTGTAAGTTGTGTGTACTCGAATAGCCTCAGTCACCAGATCTCAGTCCAAGAAAATCTTTGGGATGTGGTGGAACTGGAGATTCACAGCATGAATCTGCAGCAACTGTGTGATGCTATCATGTCAACATGGACCAGGATCTCTATTATTTCCAGCATCTTGTTGAATCAGTACCACGAAGAATTCAGGCTGTTCTGGGGAGGGAAAAGGGGGGTCTACGCAGTACCTAATAAAGTGACCACTGTGTGTGTGTGTGTGTGTGTGTAAATTTATATTTTATATAGAATGTCAATTTTCGCAATGTGCAGTACAGTGACAAAGGCGGCAGACTGCACTTATCACTTTTTATTTATACATTTGTAAGGTAACATTAAATATTTAGTAATGCCTTAGGATATGGGAATCAGAACACAGCTATAACGATTCTTCTGGCAGTAAAATGGGAGTTTCTTTTTTTAGTGGCTGTTTAAAATAATTGTGTACATATATAATGCTCTGCTGTATATGCAGAGTTGCCGCCTGTGTGGTCAAGCAAGGCGTC
Organism: Cherax destructor; assembly: GCA_009830355.1. Classification (NCBI taxonomy): domain Eukaryota; kingdom Metazoa; phylum Arthropoda; class Malacostraca; order Decapoda; family Parastacidae; genus Cherax; species Cherax destructor. Next base: position 34,964 of record WNWK01018372.1, read on the forward strand.
TCCCCAGTGGCTCTCCGTCAGGGTGTTGCTGCCTCTTCTCTCCTCCGTGGTGGCCCTAGCCTCCTCTCTCGCCCTCGTCTGCTACTGCGTTAGGAGGAGTAAGTGTTTTACATAGTTATCCTCTAATGTTTAGTTTATAATAAGTATTGGATTTAGGCTAGAAGAATGCAACAATCCCGTGACTGGAACCGTTCACAGCTTCACCCTATGAATCTGAAATAGTAACTAGGCTATACTATTTCAGCCTATCCTAGACCTTGGCTATCATAATAATGTTTATGGCCCCCCAAAAAAAAATCATTCTTTTTTCGTCGGCGTAAACCGATTTAGTCGCAGGTTTTGGCATGAATCTAATTTTCCTTTTCAGAGACTTCTCCGTCGGGAGGCAGCGAGGGAGATGCAGAGGGAGGAAGCGAGGGCACGGGGCGCAGCGCCAACACCGCCGCCCGCGACAACAAACACAACCTGGCGCAGCGCGAGCAATACTACGCCACCATCAGGAAAGCCGCGCCTAGGGACCAGCAGAGCGACCTCATACCCGGTGGGTGCCGGCATACCTCACATACCACCAGTCTCTCCCCTCGTACAAGTATCCTCTCTCTGTGACTTGTGTCAAGTAGACTGTTCTTCCACTCGTCCAACATGACTGACGCTGACCATCAGTGTTCCCTTATTTTCTATTATCATCTGCGTCAGCAGCTTCGTCAGGAAGGTGCTCAAATAAATTATGATTCTGTTAGCATTTAAGCCAAACCATAGACGTTGCTCCTGACTAAGATGGCACACTCCCTCCCTCCCAACAGAGAACGCTGAGGACATCTACCCGTACGCCACCTTCCAGCTACCCGACCCGGCGCCCCCAGATCCAAACCACATCCCCATGTACCCGATTTACCAGACCCGCACTGACAAGGTCCGTACCCGAGTCTTACTGTATCATCTCCTCTGATAAGCTGTGTGTTTACTTTGTGTGTTGTGACTTGTGTCCAGGTGTCTGTCTAGTGAGAGACCAGTGAACTCACCTTCAGTAAGGTAGGTTGTCAAAACTTATTCCGTTTGATATATATATATATATATATATATATATATATATATATATATATATATATATATATATATATATATATACTCATACTATATATATCCGTTTGATATATATGTTGAGTATACCTGGTAAAGTGTATGGTAGAACTATTATTGAAAGAATTAAGAGTAACACGGAACGTAGGATAGCAGATGAACAAGGAGGCTTAGGAAGGGTAGAGGGTGTGTAGACCAAATGTTTACAGTGAAACATATAGGTGACCAGTATTTAGATAAGGGTAAAGAGGTTTTTGTGCCATAGAGGTGGATAGAGGGGCAATGTGGCAGATGTTGCAAATGTATGGAATAGGAGGTAGGTTACTGAAAGCAGTGAAAAGTTTTTACGAAGATAGTGAGGCCCAGGTTAGAGTATGTAGGAGAGAGGGAGATTATTTCCCAGTAAAAGTAGGCCTTAGACAAGGATGTGTGATGTCACCATGGTTGTTCAATATATTTATAGATGGGGTTGTAAGAGAAATGAATGCACGGGTGTTGGCAAGAGGTTTGGGGTTAAAATATAAAGAATCTAACACAAAGTGGGAGTTGTCACAGTTGCTTTTTGCTGATGACACTGTGTTTTGGGGGATTCTGAAGAGACGTTGCAGAGGTTGGTGGATGATTTTCGTAGGGTATGTAAAAGAAGAAAATTGAAAGTGAATATATATATATATATATATATATATATATATATATATATATATATATATATATATATATATATATATATATATATATATATATATATATATATTATATATATAAATAAACATGAAAGAAGGAACACTGCAGCAGGCCTACTGACCCATGCGAGGCATGTCCAAGTCTCCTACTGGCTTAAGCCAATGACCCAACCTTAGTCAGGTCAGGTCACATTCACCTAAGGAGCACGGCATCAGACCTACTAGCACAAGCTAGTCAGGTCCAACTCACACCCACCTACATTTAAAACTACACAACAGGTCATAATACCTCAGTGTGGATCTACAACACTCAAGACAATCCAAAACATTCATATAGGAATCGGGCTTCAGGTTATACACAATAGCCTCAATTATAAATGAATTGAGTTTGAATAATCCAAAACTGTTATTATGTAATGAACATTTATCATGTCTTATAATTGCCGATTCTAAAATATTTCTTTCCAGCCATGAGGTACAAGGAACTAGGATTCTGGCTTCCTACCAGTTTGCAGGATTTTTGCAAATGTTGACCTCACTGACAAATTGCAAAATGTTAACATGTTATTGATTTTATGCTAGTAAGTTTTGATGCTACAGCATTGTTCACCCGAGTTGCTGTTATCAATCTGTTATCTTATCTGGAAGAAGAATTAGGCAAGTTCGCCATGCCATTTGATAAGAACACTGTTATTGAGCTGTCTCTCTTATTAAACAATCTGTATATGGAGTTTTTTGAGACTAATCTGTTGAAAAAATATCCTGCCCTCTGAAGCTAAGTGGTTCAGATAATGTGGATGACAACTTGTGTCTTTGGCCTAATGATATGGACCTGAACACATTTTTACCAGACTTAACGCTCTTGTTCCATGTATTAAATTCACAACGAAGAAAGAAGTGGATTTTAAACTTCTGTTCTTAGATGTTCTGATCCACCTGGCTGATAGAATGTTTAAGTTTACAGTGTATAGGAATGCCACTAATGTTTGTTCATATATCCATTACTACTCTAACTATGAGAAAAGAATAAAAAGGAGTGTCCGTCTCACTATGTTTCTGAGAGCCTAGCGAGTGTGCAGCCCAGAGTTTCTTGATGAGAAAATTAGGAAAATCTTTGATATTGCTGCACAACTACGTTACCCTAAGGAGTCTACAGAAACGGCTTTGCTGGCAGCTAGGAAAATATATCATAGGACTGAACCTAGAATAACCCCTCAGATCAAGAATGTGCTGGTTCTTTCCTATAATGAGAATTTATCTTTCCTGAATGCCCTGAAAAATTCGACATACAAGAGGGTAAGTGGTTTTTAAGAATTCACAGACGGTTAAAAGTATTTTGATAAAGAATTTCACTGGCAATGTTTACAAGTTTGTATGTAATGGCTGCAACTTATGAGGGACATATTAGTAAACCTCTAGATGTTAGGTTAATATAACACAGATATTGAATACAAACAGCTCAGGAATCAAATGCGATATTCAGCCACACCCAAATTTGTAACAGTCCTAGTTCCTTGTACCTCGTGGATGGAAAGAAATATTTTCGAATCGGCAATTATAAGGCATGATAAACATTCATTACATAATTATAGTTTAGGATTATTCAAACTTGATTCTTTTATAATTGAGGCTTTTGTGCATAACCTGAAGCCGGATTCCTATACGAATGCTTTGGACAATCTTAAATTCGTAGTTATGCACCGAGGCATTATGGCCTGTTTTCCTGCTTTCTTGTGTTTGACAAGTAGTATCAGCTCAAGAGTTGGGTGGGATAGATAAAATATAGACGTCTTCCTCTGGATAATCTATAAGTGTCTCCCTTTTGTTTTAAGTGAGTCGGTCATTGAAAAAAATCATAATCAGAAAATGGGTCTAAGACAATTGTCAGATATATCTATATTCAGAATTCAAAGTCTTTTATATCGTATCGAAGTCTGACCGAATTTTTGATAATTATGTCACTAATATTATTGCTAGGTCATAACTACATTATCAGTGCTTGTGGGTTGGCTGTCTTCTAATGCTGTAATACTCTGCCTTCATCTTTCTGGCGCTTGGCACTTACTGGTCTGCCTTGAGCAATTGGTCTATCTGTCGCCTCATTCGAGCTAGAAATTGTTCCCCTGAATTAATATGCTTGGACTTCATACTTATTTCTGCAACATTGCAACACGAAAGGCCTAGAGCTATCATTCAACTCCCCTATGTTATTTTGCATCTTGTATTGCTTCTTCGCGATTCCGCATTTATATATATATATACATATACATATATATATATATATATATATATATATATATATATATATATATATATATATATATATATATATATTCACAAACACTGATCTCTGGCCGACGGAGACTCGAACCTACGAACCTCATGACAAGGTACGCAGTGCTTTACCGACCGTACCACACTGGTCCAATACCTTGGCATCCAGCTTTCGCTAGACGTTATTCCAAGGCAGCCAGCTTTCAGGCAGGAAGGCTTACAGCTTTTCATCTCATCCCCTGCATTCATCGACACAACTAGAGATTTTTACAATGCTAGGAATTCGCAAGAGCAGGCGAAATATTCACAAACACTGATCTCTGGCCGACGGAGACTCAACCTACGAACCTCATAACGTCTAGCGAAAGCTGGATGCCAAGGTATTGGACCAGTGTGGTACAGTCGGTAAAGCACTGCGTACCTTGTCATGAGGTTCGTGTCTCCGTCGGCCAGAGATCAGTGTTTGTGAATATTTCGCCTGCTCTTGCGAATTCCTAGTATATATATATATATATATATATATATATATATATATATATATATATATATATATATATAAATTATATTACACGTTTGTATAGGATTAAATGGTTTGTTACACAAAAGGCACATCTTAAAAGGGATTTTATACCCACATCGGAGAGGCTGCTCTTGGAGCAGATACTATAAATTAGCTGCCTCAACGTAGGTCTACAGTGATGAATTAGTCCTATTTATTAGTGTCTGCAAACACTGTGCACAAACCTATTGTGACTTAACGAGAGCCGTTCCCTGGTAATCGGACAATCAGCCACCATTAATGTTTCTCATTAGTCACATGGCAGCGGGTCAGACACGCACAGGAGGGCATTAACCCCAGTCTTGACACGCCCCGCAACTGAGAGGGGCCAGGACAAGAAGAGAGAGGGAGGGGGGTCTGAAGTATGGAGGTGGAGATGGTACCTTGAAGACTGGGGGCGCATGAGTGGTCGGTCGTGGTGATGGTAGGACGAAACTGCATGAGATGTTATGAAGGAAAACCTGTCTGTGGTGTTAAGGTAAAAATCTGAGGTGTTATGGAGAAGGGAAGACCTGCTTGTGTTGGACAAAAGGGAAGATCTGTCTGTGGTGTTGGA
>WNWK01018373.1:0-32500 GCA_009830355.1 Cherax destructor
GGAGGAAGAACTTGAAGCTGGACCTACCTTGATATCCCTTTTAAGATTTCAGAGTTTATTACTTCTGAGTCCGGCCAGGGGCCAGGCTGTCTGGTGCTTGCCTGGTCAACCAGGCTGTTGCTGCTGGAGGCCCGTTTCCCCCACATATCCATCACAGCCGGGGTTATCTGGCAGGGAAATCTGTCCAGTTCCTCTTGAAGGCTTCTACACTGGTTCCAGCCGTGTTTCGGATATTTTCTGGGATGTTGAATAGTCTGGGCCCCCGGATGTTAAACAGGCCCATTGTCCCCACCCACCCCTGCTCCTCGCTGGGTTTATTTTACACTTCCTCCCATATCCCCACCCAGTTTTTTAGGCAGTGTGCAGATTTGGGACCAGGCCCTAAAACTTTCCATATATTTACATGTATCTCTCTCCCCCCAATGAGACATGTTCAAGACTTGAAGGCTTTCCCAAATTTTAGATTTTTCAATGGCTCAATGTGAGCCGAAAACGATCTCGGGATTTGTTCCACCTTGATATTTCCCCTGCCCTGAACGGGGCCTACCTGAGCAGTATTCTAAGTGAGGAGCAAAAAGGTTTGAATAGTGTCACCATGGATTATTTCCTTGTTTGAAAGTTCTCAATACCACCCCCATCTTCCTGGCTGGTGATCTTTGTCTTGTTATGGTCTAAAAGACAGATCAGCAGACAAAATTATTCCCAAGCCCTTTTAGGCCCTTTTTGTTCAGGGGACCCTCTTGCTTTTGTATAGTGTTCCTTTGAGTTTTTCATTTTTCCATACCTAAGCAGTGAAACTTATCACCATTGAACGTCATGTTGTTCTCCACTGCCCACTGAAGACCCTGCTTGTGTCCCCTGTAATTTTTCAGTGTCCCACGTAGTGACTTTCATGTTATTTTAGTGTCATCTGCAAATGATGAAAAAAAAGTGTGGTTTTTTATCTATGTCGTATGGGATGAGAAACAGCAGAGCCAGGAGGGGCCTTGGGGCACTGAGCTTTTGACCCGCTGATGCTAGATCATGCCCGTTCACTACTTTTTGTGTTGTGTGTGAGAACCAAAACCATTGCCTACCTTCCCGCAATGCCTATGACCTCATTTTGTGGCATCACCCATGATCGCAGAAACGCCTTTGCCTTTTAAATCACATCGCGTTTGGCGTCTTTTCCCAAGCCCCCTAATTTGTCTAATGGTTCGCAGCGTGAAGGGATCGAACCGCCAAAGCCATGCCCGGGGTTGGGGTTTTTTCTGGTCCATGAACTTTTAAACCGTCTCATCACTCTTTTTAAAAATTTTTATAGAAGTGAGGGTACTGGTCTGTAATTTTGCTAGTGCCTAATTTTTATGCAAAGGAGCGTCTGCACTTGGCCTGGATTTCCAAACTGCTCTTTTTCCAAAGAACACTAAGGGCCTTTTTTAAGGTATTTGCACTTTTTTTTCCCAAAACTATGGGTTTGTACTAATGTCAGTTAGTTTGGGCTGGTTGCCCCTGATTCTGACAGTGGTCCGGCTTTGGGGGGTAGAACTTGGTGGCCACATACTGATTCATGACTGGTCCTCATCTTAGGGGGAAAACTTTTAAGTACCACTACTGACGATCCTTTTTTACCCATGGAGGAAACTCCCACACACAAACAAACGCTTAGCAGAGAACAAATCAAATTTTCTTACCAGTTGTGCGAGAAAAGAAACAGTTGACGAAATAGAGAAGTTTCCTTGAAGACGGGTTGATGAGACATGACTATATCTTTGAAGAAATTCAGCAGTCATCAGTCTTTTGTTTTTGTTTCAGAAGGACTAAATTTGTCCGGAAAATTAAGACTAGATCCATAAGGTCACGGATAATTACCTTTTTTCCAAAAGGGTCCCCCTGAGAACAACTTAACAAGAATAAATTGCCGATACTATAAACCAGAGCCTTGAAAATTAGCAATGTCAGTTTGGGGAACTAAAGTCACATTTTTCATCCGAGAGCAGGATAGCAGATGAACAAGGAGGCTTTTTTAAAGGGTAGGAGGGTGTGACCAAGTGTTTGAGTGAAACATATAGGGAACAATATTTAGATAAGGGTAAAGAGGTGTTTGTGGATTTTTTGGGTTTGGAAAAAAGGATTGTCAATTACATTATTTTTCATGTAAAAAAATTAATCAAGCTTTGAATGGGGACGGTTAGGTTAAAGGGGGGTTTTTTGGAAACAGGACAAGTGTTTCCTGACGGGGGGGTTATATATGATGACCCACAGCTGGCTTTTGGCATCTGACTGAGGTCCCCCGGGGTTTCCAGGGATATACCTATAATGGGCACAAAGAATTTACCGCGACCAGCTGTTCAAATTTATTCCAGCAAAGTGAGAGTACAAGAACCCACAGTAACACAGTGAGAGTACAAGAACCCACAGTAAACAGTGAGTGTACAAGAACCCACAGTAACACAGGAGTGTACAAGAACCCAGTAGGTAACAGTGAGTGTACAAGAACCCACATAAACAGTGAGGGGGTACAAGAACCCAGTAACACAGTGAGTTACAAGAACCCACAGTAACCAGTGAGGTACAAGAACCCCGAACCAGTGAGTACAAGAACCCACAGAACAAAAGAGGACAAGAACCCACAATTAACAGTGAGAGACAAGAACCCACAGTAACACAGTGAGTGTACAAGAACCCACAGTAACACAGTGAGTGTACAAGAACCCACAGTAACACAGTGAGTGTACAAGAACCCACAGTAACACAGTGGGGTGGAAAGAACCCACAGTAACGCAGTGAGTGTACAAGAACCCGCAGTAACACAGTGAGTGTACAAGAACCCACAGTAACACAGTGAGTACAAGAACCCACAGTAACACAGTGAGTGTACAAGAACCCACAGTAACACAGTGAGTGTACAAGAACCCACAGTAACACAGTGAAAGCCAGTGAGTGATGCAACCCACAGTAACACAGTGAGTGTACAAGAACCCACAGTAACACAGTGAGTGTACAAGAACCCACAGTAACACAGTGAGTGTACAAAAAACCTACAGTAACACAGTGAGTGTACAAGAACCCACAGTAACACAGTGAGTGTACAAGAACCCACAGTAACGCAGTGAGGTACAAGAACCACAGTAACGCAGTGAGTGTACAAGAACCCACAGTAACACAGTGAGTGTACAAGAACCCACAGTAACACAGTGAGTACAAGAACCCACAGTAACACAGTGAGTGTACAAGAACCCACAGTAACACAGTGAGTGTACAAGAACCCACAGTAACACAGTGAGTGTACAAGAACCCACAGTAACACAGTGAGTGTACAAGAACCCACAGTAACACAGTGTACAAGAACCCACAGTAACGCAGTGAGTGTACAAGAACCCACAGTAACACAGTGAGAGTACAAGAACCCACAGTAACACAGTGAGAGTACAAGAACCCACAGTAACACAGGGAGTGTACAAGAACCCACAGTAACACAGTAGATACAGAACCACAGTAACGGAGAGTACAAGAACCCACAGTAACACAGGAGAGTACAAGAACCCACAGTAACACAGGAGAGTACAAGAACCCACAGTAACACAGTGAGTGTACAAGAACCCACAGTAACGTAGTGAGAGTACAAGAACCCACAGTAACGCAGTGAGTGTACAAGAACCCACAGTAACGCAGTGAGTGTACAAGAACCCACAGTAACGCAGTGAGAGTACAAGAACCCACAGTAACACAGGGAGTGTACAAGAACCCACAGTAACACAGTGAGAGTACAAGAACCCACAGTAACGCAGTGAGTACAAGAACCCACAGTAACGCAGTGAGTGTACAAGAACCCACAGTAACGCAGTGAGAGTACAAGAACCCACAGTAACACAGGGAGTGTACAAGAACCCACAGTAACACAGTGAGAGTACAAGAACCCACAGTAACACAGGGAGTGTACAAGAACCCACAGTAACACAGTGAGAGTACAAGAACCTACAGTAACGCAGTGAGGTACAAGAACCCACAGTAACGCAGTGAGGTACAAGAACCCACAGTAACACAGGGAGTGTACAAGAACCCACAGTAACACAGTGAGAGTACAAGAACCCACAGTAACGCAGTGAGTGTACAAGAACCCACAGTAACACAGTGAGAGTACAAGAACCCACAGTAACGCAGTGAGTACAAGAACCCACAGTTCAACAACAACAGAATCTCCCATTTGTAAACACAGAATTTGTCGCCATAAATGACAATGTATAAAACGAAGATTTGTGTCATTGATAATAAATAAAATAATTATACTAAATTGGCTGGTAAATTAATGAGCATGTGTTGTTTGATTTTGCATTTATTTGTAACCAATAAAATTTTTAGCGCACTCGGTAAAATTTTCTTAGTAGTCAACATGACTCACGCTTACGCGACGGTCTGGAGTTTTGAGACTCTCTGACCGCGGGTTCGAACCCCACCCGTGGTATGATTTCTTAGTAGTCCTGCTTACTGTTCTAGCACCCCCACACCACTCCATTCCACCCCACCCCACTCCCTCTCTAACAACACCCCCACTTCACCCCCACTCCCTCTCCTCTAACAACACCCCCACCCCACTCCCTCTCTAACAACACCCCCACTTCACCCCACTCCCTCTCCTCTGACAACACCCCCACTCCACTCCCTCTCTAACACGCTACATCGTAAATTCTCTCTTCCAACACTCCCTACCCTTCCCCTACTTCTCACAATGCCCCCACCTCACTCCTCCACTACCAATAACACTCAGTGGTTGTGAACCATCTGAACTACTGGAGGTTTGTCCCAGTATAACGTTTCTCTATTATACTGCAAACGTCTTGCTGTAGTTTTACTGTGGACAACAATTCCACTCGTAAACAAAGCAACGTAAATACTTAATCTGCCTGGACCCCAATGGAAATAAATTACCTTGATATTTTTGGGTTGCCTTAGGTAATTTACACACATGCTACTATGTATGATAATTGCACTTAGGTGTACCTAAGTAAACTTAATATTCTAGGGAGTTGAGTCTTATTCACTCCTCTGTAGAAACTCAGCCATAAGATAAGATTTCGTTCGGATTTTTAACCCCGGAGGGTTAGCCACCCAGGATAACACAAGAAAGTCAGTGCGTCATCGAGGACTGTCTGTCTTATTTCCTTTGTGGTCCTCAATATTGTCCCCCAGGATGCGACCCACACCAGTCGACTAACACCCAGGTACCTACTTGCTGCTAGGTAAACAGGACAACAGGTGTAAGGAAACGCGTCGAAATGTTTTCACCCCGCCGGGAATCGAACCCGAGCCCTCCGTGTGTGAAGCGAGAGCTTTAGCCACCAGGTCACCGGGGCGTGTTTACCTGTCCAGGCTTGTTGAGGGATAATGCATGTTCAGTCATGTTAAGCACCATTATCTCTGCCCAGGGACTGTATAGGTGACCACGAGGACATCCCTGCTGTCCCAGCCAATACACCCTACCATAGTTGACCCAAACTTGGCAGATGCTCATCTACGGGTGTGGAAACATTTTTAGTCACTAAAAGTTCCACAGGGTAAGGGAGCCGTTAGGAGCCTTACACACCGTGGATCGGCCCTCGGAGTTTATAAACCCACACTCCCAACCAAAACAACTACACACTCCAGCTTTTGAAGGTGACTATTGTGTATATTTTAATTGATAGATTTATCCACCTAGGAACACCTAGGCAAGTTTGTACAGATAGAAACTAATAGTAAGATTATTAAGGCAACGTTAGGCATTAATACTGTAGCTCTAGCACCCTAATATAGGTAGTTATAGGCCTGAATAGGCAAGCATTAGGTTATGTTAGCTAGAGACAACTGGCAGCCCACACGAATCTAGGCAGTGTGGTGGTCAGAAATTGTGACCTACGTTCTTACCAGACCAGACTCCACACGAACAAGACGTGCTGAGATTAGGCAGCACCCCCCACGTGACCCAACATCTGTCCTGGGGCCACGGAGGAGATCCCGAAGTACCGTGGAAATCTGCCTCCATCCAGACCCTGTCACAGTAAGACTAGGCTTTCTTTCTCTCAGTATCTGGCCAGTTTTCTGGGGGAAACGTTAGTGAGTTATCTGTGGGTCTTAGGCGGACGGACGACTATGTGTTGGTATGTACCAGCGTCGTCTCTTAAGTTCAAGTCTGGAAGCTAGTGTTACTTACTGTATATTGCTCAAGGGCTTCCCAAGGAACCAGGGAACTCTGAGGTGCAGACAGGACACTAATTACACCATCTTTTGCAGACAAAGTTTCTTCACTGCACATGGTGTTAGGAGGGGTTATATATAAGGAAGACCAGGACACATAGCCACCCTTTTTTTCCAAGTAAGTAATCTCCCTTCTAGTATTGTGTAGGCAGTGTGGGGTTCCCCTTACTGCAATCAGCTAGAAATTTGTACCATAGCCACTTGTAAGTCTGAGAGAAGTGTCTCAGAGTGTCGGTGTCAACAATGCTTGCCCAGAATGCAACTTACAAGAGGCCAATCCAAACAAGTTTCTACATTGGTCCTTCGAACCGGATGTGGAATAGCTAGTTTAGCAGACACATTAGTCTTAATTTGCTAGGCCACAGTTAATGTACCAGTCATTTTCGAAGCTAGGTTAGTTTTCACACCTAGGCCCAAAGACTTACTCAGGCTAGGTTAAGCTAACTAATCAGAAGTTATTATTTACAGTAATCTATAGGCAGGCCAAGTAGGCTAGTCAAGCTGTGAGTTTAGTTATTTACAGTGATTACAAGTAAGCCAGGTTAGGTAACTTGCATATTTCATTACTTACAGTGAATTGCAGGCAGCCACAGTTAGGGTAGGCCTCTGCAATAATTATAACAGTTATAACAGCTAGGTCAGATTTAACCTAGCTATTATTTACCTTGCAAGCTAGATTCAGGCTAGTTGCACACTAATTTCAACAGTGATAAAGTTAGGCTAGGTGTTACCTTCACCAGCTAACTACAATAATTGTCTAGGCTCAGTTAAGCCAAAGTTAATTACACAACATTATTCATATACTGTTTATAAGTGAATTACTGAATTTATTTTGTGCTGACCAATTGAATTTAATTTACAAAGACTACATATTTTTACTGTGTGAATTTTGTTGTAGTATTTGACTCATTTAATTTGTGATTTGCTAGCTCAAGCCCTGTAACTATTTACTATTGGGTACAGGGAGTTGCTAGGTTAAGCTTTCATAACAACAATATACATTTTAGTTGGGTTTGAGGGCTAGCAGTGCATATTTAATAGAGTCAAGTCAACCGTTGTAAAGTAAAGCCATCAAGCTTGTTGAGGGGCTTTGGGAATCACTTATTCTCACCTAATACCGTGTTGTACTGTGGGGTGGGCTAATTGACGTATAAATTAGCGACAAACTCTAACTAAACCACAACTATGACGGGGGAGAATCAGGGAGCACCTACCCCATCTCTAAGCCAGCTAAAGCGGTCTATGAGCGCCCACAAGGGTCGACTAACCAGGGCATGTAGGGAGAGCCGTGCTGTCAGGGAAAACCCAGATGCAGATTGCGAGGATCTAGAAAGGTGTTTAGAGCTTTTAGAGGGAAGGCTAAAGGCATTGGAGACAGCCTATCTTCGTTACGAGACAGAAGCCTATGAGACAGAGGAACCTGACGATGTTGTCGAGACAGCTAGGGAGGAATGCGATGATCAGAGGACCGAAGGTCTAACAGAGTGGGGACTCTGTAAAAAGTTAAAGAAAGTATTGAAGGCTAATACAGCAAGGTCAACAAATAATAGTACAGGGCACACACGTCAGCACAGTCCCCTTAGAGTGTTACCCAGATTACCTACATTAAATTTACCAACATTTGATGGAACTTTGACAGAGTACATTGCTTTCTGGGATCAGTTTAAATCACAGATAGATGACAGGGATGATTTGTCAGATGCCACCAAACTACAGTACTTACGTTCACAGCTCAAGGGTAAAGCCCTGGACTTGGTCCGGCATTACCAAACCACTGACATTAATTATCGACATGCCAAGGATCAACTAAAGAATACGTATGGCAACACAGAGGAGATAATGATAGCTATATTTTATCGATTGTCCGATCTTGAGGCTTGCCGTCATGACCGTCAGAGCTTAGAGAGTTCAAAATCGAAGTCACGAGTCTGACAAACAGTCTCAGAGATTTACACGATTGGGGCGGATCGAATGGATGGTCAGTCAGACAATTCAGAGGAAACTAGCTAGCACTACAATACATGAGTTACACTTGAAGTATGGGACTAACCGGTTCACAATACAACAGATTGTTGAGGGGTTGAGTGATATCGTGATTCACCTGAGTATAGGTGAGAGAGAAAGGTCACCGCCATCATCACATAAACAAACCGTTAGTTACTCAGAAAACTCGAGAGATAGAACTAAAGCACCCCGCTAGGATCGGCACCTATTATGCCCAAGACAGGTCCTCAACCAAGGGGAAACCACTAAGACATGTGTGTTCTGCGAAGGTGAACACACTAGCACGAGTTGCTCTCGGTATGCAACACTGAGCAGTAGGCGGCAGAGACTAAAGGAGTTGCAGCGATGCTTAAGGTGTTGTGGAAGACATGAGGCAGAAGATTGCCGGTCACATCTTTCAGAGTGCTATAATTGCCGGAAAGGTAAGCACCATACTGCACTATGTCACAACAATTTAAGGGAACCCCAGGCTAGTAGGGACGTTTCTCCAGTAGAGATAGAAGGCGAGCCCGAGCCTGAAGTGGTAGCCAGCGTGATTAGTATGGGCAAAGTCTCTAATCTGAGTGAGAAGCACAGAGCTGCTGCCCTACCTACAGTCATGGCAGGGGTTGTGAACGGGAACAGAACCGAAACAACCCGATTATTCTTCGACTCAGGGGCACAAGTGTCCATGATAACAGAGAAGTTGGTGGCTAGGTTAAAGTTGAAGGCCACCGACAAATTTAATGCGACATTGGGAGGTGCTATAAGTCAGGGCCCACCCAAGTCTTATGATGTTGTGGATGTCACTGTTAAACTGGGTGGACATCGCAGAAATATTACAGCTTTGATAGTAAAGACGTTACCTGCGGCTATTACGACCAGAGGTCTTGCAGCAGCAACCAAGCGATTAAAAGACCTTGGTGTGAAGCTGGCAGACCAGGACATTACCACTGACACAGTCAGAAATGTAGGTATCCTGGTGGGAGCCAACTATCTTGATGACTTCCTGTCCACACGACGGACTGTTAAGGAAGGAATTGGTTTATACAGATCCCCAGTAGGATATATCATCGGTGGCAGAATTCCTCATGAGTTCCCTGCAACGCCAGAGAGGGGGGAAGTTCACACCCTGATAGCTGGGGGAGTAGTGATAATGAATGTTAGTGTACACGACGAACCGCCTGGTAAGCCAAACCAAGTAGGAAGTGACGAACACTTAGCCACCTTGGGGAGACGCATTTATGGGGTACCTAAAGAGGGAGATAGATTGCCATTAAACCCAGGGAACCTCGTATCAGTGGGAAGAAGGGCTACCGGGGTATATAGGCCACTGGGTGGGAAAGTACGAAGCTGCTCAGACAAGGCTAGACATGTGAAAGACATTAAAGTTAAAGAGAAGGGTGTTAAGATCACCGGAACCCATAAGTTTACACCCCCAGCAATCCACACGGCGGAAACTGGACAGTCGGAGTTAAACCAGAGTCTGCTCGACGAGAGTGGCCGGACAGCACTCGTGTCCAGGGCCCGCTGTAAGGGCTTGCGGAAGGTGAACTTGACGTAGACTCACCTTTACCTTCGCTGGCGGGAGGATGTGGAAACTTTTTTAGTCACTAAAAGTTCCACAGGGTAAGGGAGCCGTTAGGAGCCTTACACACCGTGGATCGGCCCTCGGAGTTTATAAACCCACACTCCCAACCAAAACAACTACACACTCCAGCTTTTGAAGGTGACTATTGTGTATATTTTAATTGATAGATTTATCCACCTAGGAACACCTAGGCAAGTTTGTACAGATAGAAACTAATAGTAAGATTATTAAGGCAACGTTAGGCATTAATACTGTAGCTCTAGCACCCTAATATAGGTAGTTATAGGCCTGAATAGGCAAGCATTAGGTTATGTTAGCTAGAGACAACTGGCAGCCCACACGAATCTAGGCAGTGTGGTGGTCAGAAATTGTGACCTACGTTCTACCAGACCAGACTCCACACGAACAAGACGTGCTGAGATTAGGCAGCACCCCCACGTGACCCAACATCTGTCCTGGGGCCACGGAGGAGATCCCAGTACCGTGGAAATCTGCCTCCATCCAGACCTTGTCACAGTAAGACTAGGCTTTCTTCTCTCAGTATCTGGCCAGTTTTCTGGGGAAACGTTAGTGAGTTATCTGTGGGTCTTAGGCGGACGGACGACTATGTGTTGGTATGTACCACTCGTCCTCTTAAGTTCAAGTCTGAAGCTAGTGTTACTTACTGTATATTGCTCAAGGGCTTCCCAAGGAACCAGGGAACTCTGAGGTGCAGACAGGACACTAATTACACCATCTTTTGCAGACAAAGTTTCTTCACTGCACATGGTGTTAGGAGGGGTTATATATAAGGAAGACCAGGACACATAGCCACCCTTTTTTCCAAGTAAGTAATCTCCTTCTAGTATTGTGTAGGCAGTGTGGGTTCCCTTACTGCAATCAGCTAGAAATTTGTACCATAGCCACTTGTAAGTCTGAGAGAAGTGTCTCAGAGTGTCGGTGTCAACAGTGCTTGCCCAGAGTGCAACTTACAAGAGGCCAATCCAAACAAGTTTCTACAACGGGAGTCTTCTGACATTCTGTCTTTAACGGGACAGATGCGTCGCCCCCCCCTCTCTCTCTCTCTCTTTCTGGGTTGTTTCTCAAGTGCTCTAATTTTTTTCAGTATTTTGTTTCCGAGACTCTCCCGAAAGCCCATTCGGATAAATTGTCCACTTACGTGCTTAATTGTTCACTTGTGGAGGAATATAGAGATAGTATAATAACCTATGTGACATGTCAAGATATCTTATTAATGAAAATAGGATACAAGATATATTAAGCCAATTTCCTAAATTTGCTTGTAAAAAGTAAATGAACTGTAGATGTAAATCCAAATTTACTCCTGTAAACCTTTTTCGGGCCCCTAGTTCCTAGGCCTTTTGTGTATCCACATGCTCTCGCGCTACCCTCCTCAGGATGGACATGGGATGCACAATAAACTATGCACTTCAGCGGCAAAATCTTAAAAGTTTAAACCATTTTGGCAGCCGCCACGTCTCCTTCCCGGGGACAGACTCTCCTGTGTTGCGCGGGGGCAGAGATCAAGCTGATTTTTCTCCCAGCTTTTCTTTTGAATTCTGTGAAATGTTTCTTCTTTCCCCAACACTCTCCAATACTCAGGGAAATGTTTGGCCTTACTCAGGGTGGCCTCGCACGATGGGAATTGCTGGTAGTCTCTCAAACTTTCCTCACGAATGTTCCTCTTTTATGTTTCTTATCATTCATACTATATATATATATATATATATATATATATATATATATATGTATATATATATATATATATATATATATATATATATATATATATATATATATATATATATATATATATATATATATATATATATATATAATAATATATATAGGATGGGGTTCACCTCTGGTGCAAATTGTGGGTCGAATAGCCTCGGAGAAGTGGATAAATAGGCTTCAAGGAAGAATATTTGGATTTCTTCCTGAAGCCATTTGAATATTCCACTTCCCTTACCACCCCATCTTTTCATTCTTATATACATATATATAATACACCCCTTACTCTCATTATTCCCATCATCCACTTCCAACTTCACAAAATCAATAGAACCCACAATCACCAGGACCTGCACATTCTGACACCACTTCTGGTCAACACTGGCCACTTTCATTACCCCGGAGAATAATTTATAAAAGCAACATAGAGAAAAGGACAAGGGAAAAGGAGGATTATCACTTCAGATCAATTCAAACGGATTTATATGTTGGTTTAATTGTGATAGCTCTGGGGTTTAATAGACCTGAATGAGGTAGCTGCTTGTTCTAATGCAAAATTTCCCAAATTAACCCATTAAAGAACCAGTAGTAGCAAGAAGCAACGATGAACCAGCGAGGCTGGACCTACCTTTCTACTTTCTGCAAAGACAGTGTGAGAGAGAGAGAGTAAGACACATGTGACACAGTTAGGTATCTTTATTCCGAAACCTTTCGCCTACACAGTAGGCTTCTTCAGTCGAATACAGAAAAGTTGGTAGAAGCAGAAGAGATGTGAAGACGATGTAACGGACTGATTACTGTTCTTGACTGAAGAAGTCTACTGTGTAGGCGAACAGTTTCGGAATAAAGATACCTGACTGTTGCATGTGTGTATTGCCTAAACCAGTTATTTAGTCTGATGCTACTGGTTTCTATACACGTCATACCCTTGTGTGTTTTTCAGGCTGCTGTAGTGCGGCCTACAGTCAGTCGAACTGGTGTTCACTAGGCAGTGTAAGCATGGTGTTCACCAGGCAGTGTAAGCATAGTGTTCACCAGGCAGTGTAAGCATGGTGTTCACTAGGCAGTGTAAGCATGGTGTTCACCAGGCAGTGTAAGCATGGTGTTCACCAGGCGTGCGCAGTGTAAGCATGGTGTTCACCAGGCAGTGTAAGCATGGTGTTCACCAGGCAGTGTAAGCATGGTGTTCACCAGGCAGTGTAAGCATGGTGTTCACCAGGCAGTGTAAGCATGGTGTTCACCAGGCAGTGTAAGCATGGTGTTCACCAGGCAGTGTAAGCATGGTGTTCACCAGGCAGTGTAAGCATGGTGTTCACCAGGCAGTGTAAGCATGGTGTTCACCAGGCAGTGTAAGCATGGTGTTCACCAGGCAGTGTAAGCATGGTGTTCACCAGGCAGTGTAAGCATGGTGTTCACCAGGCAGTGTAAGCATGGTGTTCACCAGGCAGTGTAAGCATGGTGTTCACCAGGCAGTGTAAGCATGGTGTTCACCAGGCAGTGTAAGCATGGTGTTCACCAGGCAGTGTAAGCATGGTGTTCACCAGGCAGTGTAAGCATGGTGTTCACCAGGCAGTGTACATGGTGTTCACCAGGCAGTGTAAGCATGGTGTTCACCAGGCAGTGTAAGCATGGTGTTCACCAGGCAGTGTAAGCATGGTGTTCACCAGGCAGTGTAAGCATGGTGTTCACCAGGCAGTGTAAGCATGGTGTTCACCAGGCAGTGTAAGCATGGTGTTCACCAGGCAGTGTAAGCATGGTGTTCACCAGGCAGTGTAAGCATGGTGTTCACCAGGCAGTGTAAGCATGGTGTTCACCAGGCAGTGTAAGCATGGTGTTCACCAGGCAGTGTAAGCATGGTGTTCACCAGGCAGTGTAAGCATGGTGTTCACCAGGCAGTGTAAGCATGGTGTTCACCAGGCAGTGTAAGCATGGTGTTCACCAGGCAGTGTAAGCATGGTGTTCACCAGGCAGTGTAAGCATGGTGTTCACCAGGCAGTGTAAGCATGGTGTTCACCAGGCAGTGTAAGCATGGTGTTCACCAGGCAGTGTAAGCATGGTGTTCACCAGGCAGTGTAAGCATGGTGTTCACCAGGCAGTGTAAGCATGGTGTTCACCAGGCAGTGTAAGCATGGTGTTCACCAGGCGTCAGGTGTTCACCAGGCAGTGTATGGTGTTCACCAGGCAGTGTAAGCATGGTGTTCACCAGGCAGTGTAAGCATGGTGTTCACCAGGCATGGTGTTCACCAGGCAGTGTAAGCATGGTGTTCACTAGGCAGTTTAAGCATGGTGTTTACCAGACATTATAAGCATAGTGTTCACCAGACATTATAAGCATGGTGTTCACCAGGCAGTAAGGTATCTGCACGTGCGTTAATAGTTTCTTGCACTGCTTATTCAGAAGGCGCAGATTCTCATTTGTTCTCAGTGCCTGGCGTGTATGATATCAGTGCTCTGGCGTGCATGATATCAGTGCCTGGCGTGTATGATATCAGTGGGTAGTCAGTAGAGGGGGATGTCATTAACAAGTGTACTGAGTTTAATATTGATGTTCAGTTTGACTAGATTACTTATATTAGCCTTCAGCCAGTTGGTGGTGTGTAGATTATGAGCTGGGTTGTTATTGGTATATTGTAAACTTGAAGCAACACGTCTCTTAGCATAGAATCTTATTTAACTGCACTAGTCTTTCACGTGCAGTAAGGAGTTTCAATTCTTATGTTTATGATTCTAGTGCACATTAGGGCGCAAAGAATTGTCCGCATTATATAGAACAGCCTTCCATATTTGACGTTGATGCCAATATTGTTTCCTACAAGTATTCTAAGGGGCTTAAATCTATCTCTAAGTCTGCGGTGCAAGTTGATTTCAATTTCGCATTTGATTTCAACTCCAAAATATTTGTATTCTCACAGATCTCGATGTCGGTGTCATTGATTAGTGCAGATATTGGGTCATAAAATGCTGATTTTGTTTGTGGACATGTCGAGACAACTGTCAGTGTTGCTAGACATCAAAGCATCGTGGAGAGTTTGTAGTCTGTTGGATGAGTTGGCAAAGATGCAGATATGACTTCTTCTCTTGTGTAGGAAAGTCTGACCCAAGTCTGTTAGACCCATGTGAAACATTTGCGTATCTTTATTTGCAGAAGCTTCGCCAACCAATGGCTCTATCGATGCAATACAGAGACATAAACGGAAGACTGTAGGAAAAAGTATCAGTCTCAGCATTGAAGAATTATGTACAGAAGACTGTAGATGAGGTAATTACTCTCACAGGCTAGGAACAGGTGTTCAGTATTTAGCCTTGCCTAGTTCATCAACTCATAGGAGGTATTGTATACTACTGATATATTGATACAATCCTGTGCATAAGAATACGTATTCAAGAAAAATGATGAGTACTCCACGCTGAGGTGTGCCAAGTTCCAACGAAGCACTGGTGGTATTCTTGACACCTGTGTATATAACTGAGGCTGGTCTGTTGCTCAGGTATCCTTAGATCCAAATTAGTAGTTTTCCCTCCAAAATTGTATGGTCTAAGACAGGTTTCTGTTGGCTGTGTCAAAAGCAGCTCTAAGGGGTCAACAAAGCCTAACTCTGTACCAGGTCTCTGGTGAAGTACTCATCTAAGGCAGTTTAGGTGCTTCTCTCAGGTAAAAATAGAGATTAGGAGAGAGTTAATGTGGTTGGACTTTGCATACGCAGCAGTGGCGTCGCTAGGGCTGGTGTCACCCAGGGCGGCATCTTTGGTGTCACCCAGGGCGGCATCTTTGGTGTCACCCAGGGCGGCATCTTTGGTGTCACCCCTATGAAATCCAAGGGCGGGGAGATGGGGGAGTAAACTCCAGTTACGTCACTACTGCATGACTAGTAACGTCACTACTGCATGACCAGTGACGTCACTACTGCATGACCAGTGACGTCACTACTGCATGACCAGTGACGTCACTACTGCATGACCAGTGACGTCACGCGACCATGACTATTTTAGCAATGAGAACGTTTAAGGGCCATAAACTGATCAGGATAATACTTCTCAACTTTATTAATGATAAAAATAAATAATCGTAGTAATATTGAGGAAACATAAACTCAGATACCACTTTGAGTACAGGCAACAGATCCTACATTTATTCATCTTCAACAATGAAAAAAAAAAAAAAACTTGAAAAATAAATAAAAACATTGCAATATCAGAGAAACACTAGTTCCGATTTGACCTTGAATATAGGTAACATCTCAATTAATCATATCTTACAGTTTCTTGCCTTCAGTCGTGCAAAATCATTTATCACATCATCAAAATCAATTATTTTCCTATATAGGCCTATTTGTACTCTGTAATCATATAAAAGCCTATATAGAAACGAAGGATTCTTCTCTTATGTTGGTGCAGCAATGTTTTGTGCATTAGTGTCACCTTCTAGAGGCCCCATGGTGTCACCCCCTAAACGGTGTCACCCGGGGCGGCGCCCCGCCCCCCTAACGACGCCACTGATACGCAGGATGTTAACGAGACGGGTCTAAACTTGTGAGGGTTTGGAATTTTGGCGTGGGCACGATGAGAGACTGTGTCCAGCAGTCAGGTAGGACAACACATCCCGATTTGACGCGTTCGGCCGACTTGGCCCATTCGTTAGTTCCAGCAGGTTTTTCATTAGGTAGGACACCATCCCGTTTGGTGGACCTACACAGATCAAGGAGAGGGTTGTTGGGTAACTCCTTGAGAAGTCCAAGAAGTCTAAGGTTATGCCGTCTTTCCCAGGTGAAGTGAATATATTTTGTTTTATTGTAGTTTGATGTTCAGAATGTGTTATGTATTAGGTTTCATCCTCGTCTATCTTCCCACGAGCAGTATTTATTCTAAGCTTCCTGCTAATATTATTGTTGGTTATTGAAAAGAGAGGTTGAATGCTCTGGGAGCAAGCCTTGCAGACTGCAGACTTTTGCCTATTAGTCAAGCAGCGTGTTTCTATGTGTCGTGGGTGAGTGGTTTTGAAATCTTTTTTTTTTATATATACTTTTGACCACATTGGGTGCCGTAGACGTCGCGAAAATAATTATCAATATGGTCGCAACTGCAACTTGCAACATTAACTGGGCCTTTGGAGATTGTCCAAGAATGTTTGGAGAAACCGATGGAGAGAGTCAGCTGTTTTGCATTGTTTATATGCGTTCACGCATCAGTGGTCTAACCTAGCTGGCCCTTAGTTAAAATGAAGCAAGTTCGTTTTATCCAGGTGTTGCAATAGTCCGTCATCTCAGTTAAAGGTTTTCATATAATAACATAAAAAGGCACAATACCGTGACTGGAACAATACACAAATAACCCGCACATAGAAGAGAGGAGCTTACGACGACGTTTCGGTCCGACTTGAACCATTTACTCCTCCACCACTTCCTCTCTTGTTCCCGTCCCTGTCTGCTGGCCTATATATACTCCCTCCTCTCACTGTAGTAGAAGTGCATGATTTATACTAGTTGTGTATCTTATATCAGAAGTGCATGAGCAGGTTTTCAGGAGCGGTGGTTTTACTTCAGTTACTGAGTATGTGCTGAGGGCGAAGTGGTCGCTGGCCAGGTCATGCACGGCAACGAGTCCATGTCTGATGACATAATCTAGATTACCTTAAGGTGGGTGACGTTATCCGGTGACGTTATCCGGGTGACGTTATCCGGGTGACGTTATCCGGGCGACGTTATCCGGGTGACGTTATCCGGGTGACGTTATCCGGGCGAGGCTGAATATCAACAAGTTACTTTCCTCACGGTGTCAATCAAATACGCTTCCATTTGTGTTAGTTTTGGTGTCTCCTAAATGCACCAGCCGTGTATTAAATCCCCCCTTTATGATAATACCCGAGATATTTCTGACACAGGTTAAATGCAGCGGATGTAGCTATAACTTGAAAGGTGTGATAGCAGATGTCACCACTTTGGTAGTCTTTGATATGGTTGAAGGGCGGCCCACTTGTGACATAGACCACGACCCCTATACAATTATTTCCAACATTTAGGGAAGGCAAAATCCTGACATTTATGGAGGAATTTTGTTCTTAGTGCTAGGAGGGTATTTTCTATTTATTTTTACACAGATCAGTTTTACAGACTAAGAGGTGTTATCCTACCTCAAATTATTTCATAGTCCAGTACTATCTAAGGTATACTACCACCCCCCTGATGGATAGTTATTATTATAACCATAACTAAGAGCAAAACAGAGTATATAAGAGAAGTAGAAGAAAATTCCCGCCTCCAATGTTAATAAATGTGTGTGTGTGTACTCACCTATTTGTGATTGCAAGGGTCGATTCACACCTCCTGGCCCCGCCTGTGTGTATGTATAAATTAGCATAGGCTAAAATGTTTTGGTTTGACTTTGACGATCAGTGTGAGACGTAAACAAATAAAAATGTGACTAGGCAAAAAAAATCTATTAAATACAGTAAAATTAATTTCAAACTCATCACAGGTATGATGGAACTCTCTATAATTGACGCCTATGTTTCACCCCTTGGTGGAAAGTTGATGTTTCTGCTGTTGATGTTTCTGCTGTTGATGTTTCTGCTGTTGATGTTTCTGCTGTTGATGTTTCTGCTGTTGACGTTTCTGCTGTTGATGTTGTTGATGTTGCTGCTGTTGATGTTGCTGTTGATATTGTCGCTGTTCTTGCTGGTGTGGCTATTGATGTATTTGCTGTTATTGCTATTGATGCTAATGTTGCTGCTGTTATTGTTATTGTTTTTGCTGCTGTTGATACAGGTGCTGGTGGCAGCGGTGCTGTAGCTGCTGCTGTTCTTGTTTCCATTATTGCTTATGCTGTGCTGCTATTGTTACTTGTGCTATTGTTACTTGTGCTATTGTTACTTGTGCTATTGTTACTTGTGCATTGTTGTGCTATTGTTACTTGTGCTATTGTTACTTGTGCTATTGTTACTTGTGCTATTGTTGTGCTATTGTTACTTGTGCTATTGTTACTTGTGCTATTGTTGTGCTATTGTTGTGCTATTGTTACTTGTGCTATTGTTACTTGTGCTATTGTTACTTGTGCTATTGTTGTGCTATTGTTACTTGTGCTATTGTTACTTGTGCTATTGTTGTGCTATTGTTACTTGTGCTATTGTTACTTGTGCTATTGTTACTTGTGCTGATGCTATTGTTTACGATTCTGTTGTTGTTGTTGTTGCTGCTACCTACTTTTGTTCTTACGGTTAATGTTTTTTTATTATATTCTTGTACTATTGTTTGTTTCCTGCATCATCTAAAGTGATGCCTGCGCTATGTAAAGTGTTGTTGCCTGCGTCATGTAGTGTTGCCTGCATCATCTAAAGTGTTGCCTGCGCTATGTAAAGCGTTGTTGCCTGCGTCAGGTAAAGTGTTGTTGTCTGCGTCAGGTAAAGTGCTGTTGTCTGCGTCAACTAGCCTTTTATAACCACCACACCAACAACTATAATCACCACAATAGCTATAACCACAACCAACAGCTATAACCACAACCAACATCTATAACCACAACCAACATCTATAACCATCATGACGCACAGCTGTCATTGAAGTGAGACTGACTTCGACTATCCCGGACTCAAGTTAGAGTTCACTCACCTCACTAATTTGCGCCAAGAACGCGTTACTCCAGCCATCCTTACCGCTGTGTTCCACCCTCTGCCACATCCACTTGTCCTCCTCTCTTCCCATATCTTCCTCTTCTATTTCTCCACTCTCAAGATGCTACTCTTTTCACCAATATACTCGTGTCTCTACCACCACTACTACTCTCTCTCTCTCTCTCTCTCTCTCTCTCTCTTTCTCTCTCTCTCTCAGTGGATTTACATGCAGGAAACTGATAGACATATGGGAAAAGACTTGTAGATAAACAGACAGGATTATAAGGTCTTGGAGCCGAGAGAGAGAACTTAAAAACCCTTTGTGGGGCAAGGGCTCCAAATAAGCCCTTAAAAAAACGTGTGTTTAGGCCATCAAGGGGGATGACATGCCCAATAAAGGGCATAGCCCCAGCGAATAGTCTGGGGCCAGGAGCTGTGAATTGACCCCTGCAACCACATACAGGTGAGTACAGGCAGGTGGACACTACAGACTGACCTATGGCGAAACAAGAAACTAGCAGATTTTAGTAAATGATATCTTAGAGAAGCGCTAAACCCATAGGACTTGAACTGTCTGGAGAAACCGACATGATGTTCGGTCCAACAAATGGGTGTCTCCAATTCCTTGGATCAGGATTCCTTCACTGCACAACACCTAAAGTAATGCTAACTACATTCATGGAAGGAGCGCTAAACCTGTAAAGGGTCTTATTGTAGCTTAGGAGGGGGATGGAAGAATGGGAGGTCAGTGGTCTAGTTGCCCGAGGTCAGTGGTCTAGTTGCCCGAGGTCAGTGGTCTAGTTGCCCGAGGTCAGTGGTCTAGTGCCCGAGGTCAGTGGTCTTTGCCCGAGGTCAGTGGTCCTGGTGCCCGAGGTCAGTGGTCCTGGTGCCCGAGGTCAGTGGTCCTGGTGCACGAGGTCAGTGGTCCTGGTGCCCGAGGTCAGTGGTCTAGTTGCCCGAGGTCAGTGGTCTAGTTGCCCGAGGTCAGTGGTCTAGTTGCCCGAGGTCAGTGGTCTAGTTGCCCGAGGTCAGTGGTCTAGTTGCCCGAGGTCAGTGGTCTAGTTGCCCGAGGTCAGTGGTCCTGGTGCCCGAGGTCAGTGGTCCTGGTGCCCGAGGTCAGTGATCCTGGTGCCCGAGGTCAGTGGTCCTGGTGCCCGAGGTCAGTGGTCCTGGTGCCCGAGGTCAGTGGTCCTGGTGCCCGAGGTCAGTGGTCCTGGTGCCCGAGGTCAGTGGTCCTGGTGCTACGCGCTAACAGTGCTACACTAATTATGTGACCTCAGCATCGCTTCAATGAAAAAGTTTTGAACGAAAAAGTTTATGTAATTTTTTTAATTTAAATTTCAAGTGTTAGAAATCATTGCTGTTTAGCACCTTTGAAGTCCCTGTTGTGTCATACAGTGCTTTGAAGTCCCTGTTGTGTCATACAGTGCTTTGAAGTCCCTGTTGTGTCATACGGTGCTTTGAAGTCCCTGTTGTGTCATACGGTGCTTTGAAGTCCCTGTTGTGTCATACGGTGCTTTGAAGTCCCTGTTGTGTCATACGGTGCTGAGTCTTGTCAAGGTGCTGAGTCCCTGTTGTGTCATACGGTGCTTTGAAGTCCCTGTTGTGTCATACGGTGCTTTGAAGTCCCTGTTGTGTCATACGGTGCTTTGAAGTCCCTGTTGTGTCATACGGTGCTTTGAAGTCCCTGTTGTGTCATACGGTGCTTTGAAGTCCCTGTTGTGTCATACGGTGCTTTGAAGTCCCTGTTGTGTCATACGGTGCTTTGAAGTCCCTGTTGTGTCATACGGTGCTTTGAAGTCCCTGTTGTGTCATACGGTGCTTTGAAGTCCCTGTTGTGTCATACGGTGCTTTGAAGTCCCTGTTGTGTCATACGGTGCTTTGAAGTCCCTGTTGTGTCATACGGTGCTTTGAAGTCCCTGTTGTGTCATACGGTGCTTTGAAGTCCCTGTCATACGGTGCTTTGAAGTCCCTGTCATACGGTGCTTTGAAGTCCCTGTCATACGGTGCTTTGAAGTCCCTGTCATACGGTGCTTTGAAGTCCCTGTCATACGGTGCTTTGAAGTCCCTGTCATACGGTGCTTTGAAGTCCCTGTCATACGGTGCTTTGAAGTCCCTGTCATACGGTGCTTTGAAGTCCCTGTCATACGGTGCTTTGAAGTCCCTGTCATACGGTGCTTTGAAGTCCCTGTCATGCGGTGCTTTGAAGTCCCTGTCATACGGTGCTTTGAAGTCCCTGTCATACGGTGCTTTGAAGTCCCTGTCATACGGTGCTTTGAAGTCCCTGTCATACGGTGCTTTGAAGTCCCTGTCATACGGTGCTTTGAAGTCCCTGTCATACGGTGCTTTGAAGTCCCTGTCATACGGTGCTTTGAAGTCCCTGTCATACGGTGCTTTGAAGTCCCTGTCATACGGTGCTTTGAAGTCCCTGTCATACGGTGCTTTGAAGTCCCTGTCATACGGTGCTTTGAAGTCCCTGTCATACGGTGCTTTGAAGTCCCTGTCATACGGTGCTTTGAAGTCCCTGTCATACGGTGCTTTGAAGTCCCTGTCATACGGTGCTTTGAAGTCCCTGTCATACGGTGCTTTGAAGTCCCTGTCATACGGTGCTTTGAAGTCCCTGTCATACGGTGCTTTGAAGTCCCTGTCATACGGTGCTTTGAAGTCCCTGTCATACGGTGCTTTGAAGTCCCTATTTTGTGTCAGTCTTTAAAGCATGTGTCACAGTCCTTGAATATTGTCATACAGTTCTTTGAAGCCCCTTTTGTGTGTCATACAGTCCTTAGCGCGTGTCATACAGGCCTTGGGGTCCTTAGCGCGTGTCATACAGGCCTTGGGGTCCTTAGCGCGTGTCATACAGGCCTTGGGGTCCTTAGCGCGTGTCATACAGGCCTTGGGGTCCTTAGCGCGTGTCATACAGGCCTTGGGGTCCTTAGCGCGTGTCATACAGGCCTTGGGGTCCTTAGCGCGTGTCATACAGGCCTTGGGGTCCTTAGCGCGTGTCATACAGGCCTTGGGGTCCTTAGCGCGTGTCATACAGGCCTTGGGGTCCTTAGCGCGTGTCATACAGGCCTTGGGGTCCTTAGCGCGTGTCATACAGGCCTTGGGGTCCTTAGCGCGTGTCATACAGGCCTTGGGGTCCTTAGCGCGTGTCATACAGGCCTTGGGGTCCTTAGCGCGTGTCATACAGGCCTTGGGGTCCTTAGCGCTGTCATACAGGCATTAAAATCTCTGTTATGTATCATATTTGTATACCAGGATGGCACCTCCAAAGTTAGCTGAGCTAGGTTTAGATAAACTGTGCAATTATTCTTCAGCTAATAACAGCAGTAGGCAACCGGAAATGCCAGGAGTCGTACCTGTGGTTCCACTCCAAAATCACAAGGCAACATCTGATAATACGGTACGTACTTCTGTCATTAGAAGACATGCGAGGTGCTCCTATTGTGTTACAGGAGTCACTTAGCATGTCCTAAGATGAGCCAGTTCCCATTTTACTACAGCTGTACCACCGAAGGCTGCATTAGAATGAGGCTGATGATAACCCCTTATCTTTTTGCATAGAAGCTGAATTTCACAGATAAATTTTCCCAATGAGACAAAATACAGGGAGGCAAGAGGGGGGCAAATAGCAAGTATTTATAGACTTGGCCCAATGGCGCACAATGCCTAATTCCTCAAACCAAGGGCCCTCACCATGCCAAGGGACCTCCTTGAAAGAGGGGCATCACTCCTCTTGGAAACTTTTTAATCCCCCTGGAGATAAGTCAGATGCAAAGCTACTTATGGACCTAATACTATAGGTGCTATCTAGACCTGGAATTCCCTCAAGCAGAATTCAGTCGCAATGTCATTATGGGGCAAGTATCATGAGTAGCTGCCAAGTGGGCATACAAGCTCTCTCTCAGGAACATCTCAATCATCCTGTACCTTATTTTCATTGTGTCAACCATCATGTGCATCTAGTTGTTACTAATGCTATCAGAAGCATTCACATGTCATGATACAACAGTGATGCTGCTGTACAACTTTCTAAAGTGACCCCGAGGTCAGTGATCTGTTGGGTGTAACACAACTTGGTCATTTAATGGAAAAAAGAAGGTTTGGTATGTGAAAACTACCAGAAGCAATTTTGAAAACTTCTGTGAAATCATGAGCATTCTGTTGAGCTTGATTGATTGGGAATTTTTTATTATCATTATTATTATTAATAAGTGCTAAACCCACAAGGGTCACACAAGTTTGCAAGAGGGGGATGTGTGAAAACAGAAATGTGCACAGGTTAAGAATGAGCAAAAGGCAGGGGTGTGTAAAGTTAGGTATTAGTGAGGGGTGGGGGTTTGTGCAAGCAAAATGGAATTCAAAGTTAGTACAATAAATTAGCTTCATTCAGAGAGAATCTGCATCAAAGGTAGCACTTTCAATAAGAGCGAGCATGTTGAGGTTTAGAGGCTGGTCCTGCATGCACTCTGACAGGCAGGACAATCTGTTAATATCAGACAAATAATATGACTTAATAGTCCTCAGAGTAGTGCTGGTTATTTCTCTATGTGATAGCCGTAAGTGAGTTGTATCCACTGTGTAAGCACAAGTGTGTGGTTTCTCACTCCCAACAACGGTGAAAAGTAGATGGCCAAAATCCTAAACGTGATTTAATAGAAGATAATTGGTTGCTATCCCAAGCAGACCAACATTGTTGCCAGCAGTTGCTGAGGTGGCAAGAGCACTACAAAATAGTCAAAGTAGGGAATACCCCTACAAGAAATATGAAGGTGGTCTTCAGTGGCTGGCAAAGTGACTGAGTCTGCATGTTCATTGCCCTGAACATCATGTCCAGGGACCCAGCAAAATACAACTTTGTGCTTGCTAGAAATGCAACACAGCCAAAGCTGTATATGAAGGACAATGAGATGTGGGGAGTTAAATTTCTGCATAGCCTGTAATGCATCTCAGGAGTTTGAAATAGCTATGAATGATGAGACAGACATGATCGCAATGTGGATGGATGGTAACAGAGAACTGAATATAACTCCGCTGTAAAACTACCAGCCAATTGTAATAAACGACCTCTGATGATTCAGTCAGGAGAAACTGCTGCATCAGGGGATTTAGAACCATCAGTGTACACTGCAATAGCAAGAGAGAGAGAGTGGAAGTGATCAAGAAAGAGTGAATGTAAAATTGTATGAGGAAGTGTTGCCCATGTCTGATTCATCAACTTGTTAGTATTGTATACCATCTGTGAGAAAAGATTTCACCTTGTGCTAGAAACGGATATGAAATTAATAAATTGGAGTACAGAATTATCAAAACCAAGTGCTAAACCCACTAGGGTCATACAGCACTGTTGGAGTATAGAAGAGGTAGAGATACTGTATTTTCCAGCATGTAAGTCATGCCTTTTTCCCACAAAAAAATGTCTTGGAAAGTCAGCTTGTGCTTTACATGTTCAAGGTCAGAGTCAAGGGTAGGGTTTGGGTTATGTTTTAGTGTAAAGTAAGAGGGTAATTAACCCTTGAATGATTACTGATTTACCGTTATGATACTTTTGCCATGCGCCTTATATGCTGGAAAATACGGTAACTATTTAAATAGAACTTCTAGTACATTCAGTATTTCTTTTTAGTTTCCAGGTTATCCTAACTTTTCGTGTCACTTCTTTCAGTGTAATTGTAAAGTCTGTCTAGGCCTTGCGAACATCAGCTATAATATAATGGAACGTTAACTTTCCAAATGTAAATACTCATGGAAGAAGACAAGTCATGAAAAAACCTGCTAAAGAATTCACTTATGGTTTATGGGCTTTTATATAAATTAAAAGGGAAAATACATTTTCCAATAGTTTAAACACTTATGAAGGGATTCAAGGAAAACTGGTTAGTGGGACTTGAGTCCTGGAGGTGGGAAGTACAGTGCCTGCACTCTGGAGGGGTGTTGATATGTTGCAGTTTTTGAACTGTAGTGTAGGCACACTTCTGGCAAGACAGTGATGGAGTGAGTGATGATGAAAGTTTCTTCTTTATTGGGTCACCCTGCCTTGGTGGGAAACTGCCAATGTGTTAATAAAATAAAATACGTAATTAGAAAATATTTATTTTACGTGCATAAGAAAACAGGAACAAATATATTAAAATGAAAGAATAGTATTCAAGAGAAAAAAAAATAAGATTAATAACAGACCAAGCAGTGGAACAAGCAATAACTTGAGATTTCCATCAAATGGATTAGTACTGGAAACAAATGTTACCATAATATTGACTTAACAACGAGGAACCGTTCAGTGAGCACCGGTACATAACTCCTGAATACTGATGTAACATAACAGTTGACTGCTTCATCAGTGCAGACACACCAGCTAAGTAAACTGGGACATCAACAGTAGCATTTCACAATTATCACTGAAAAACAACTGGTAAATGAGGGTAGCCTCAAGTAGAACTATTCCCAGACATGTTTAAATCTTTTGCTCTATCTTCAAAAGTGTATTCCAAATATGTGTTATGCAAATAAGAGTTCTGAATAACAAGAAATGTATAATTTAACCTTAATGATATACTGTGTATTCAAATTATTAGAGAAGGTTCACTGTACTTATGTAGTGTGATTACACAAGTGTATCTTTTATGCACTAACTTCTGCAGTGGGGTCCTGTTAGCCACCTGGCATGCAACCAACACACACCCATTATTTGCCTCTCCACCTAGTAGGTCAACAAGAGCACTATTTCACTCCACATTAGATGTCTGTGCCTCCACTCGATATGCCATTGCTCACATATACTAGGAGGCCTTTTTTGCAGTTGGCCCCAATGCTGACTTGCTTTTTAAAGCCAGGATGTGGTCGTATAAACACCTACTCCTCTGCTCTCTACCAGGGATTACTGTACAGCCTGCATCTAGTTTCCCAGTGCCCTAAGAGGACTAATTTCTTAGAATTTGTGTGGTTTCATACCTTTACTCTGAAATTTCTGAGAGTACTAGACATTGGTTTTTATTCACCCACTTTGTGGTAGCCAGATAACTTATTCCAAATGCTTCCTGTTGATACAAGAAAGCTCAGCTCAGAGGTTTCCGATGAGTGGTATGTGTGTGGAAAGAAAACCTGTGGTTTGTGGTGACCTGACCAAAGGCAAATCTTACCTAGGTGTAAATGTGTGACAAACTACACCTCGTTTTCT
The DNA here is from genome assembly GCA_009830355.1 of Cherax destructor. Lineage (NCBI taxonomy): Eukaryota > Metazoa > Arthropoda > Malacostraca > Decapoda > Parastacidae > Cherax > Cherax destructor. Next base: position 26,302 of record WNWK01018373.1, read on the forward strand.
TTCCTCAACTTCAGAGCACTGGTCCCTGCTGCTTGCTTTTGTGTTGATTCCCAGGAATTTTCTATGCACCCCAGGGGCCTGGCAGGCCTGGTTTAACCTGAGCCAGGTCCCAAGGCTAGGTCTAAGGCTCTCATCCGAGTTGTTATATAATGTACAATCAGCACGCACCTTAATCACCCAATGACCAAACCAGCAACAGGCAGGCCTCCTGTCCTGCCAACATCCTTGACCTGTGTTATAAAGGTTTATATGCATTACACTTGTTGACAAGAGCTCAAACCCCCACATCAGTTAGGGACCAATTCCATCTTTTCATCCTGCAGAACCTCATCCTCCTTTCTTGGAGAAGTCACATCACAACCCCAAGCCTCTCACCTGCCACCCACCATGGGTAGGCAGCTCACCAGTCATCAGAAGTGGTAGGTCCTGCAAGTATCCTTGCTTTTCCATTTGCTGGAGAGTTTGTTTATTTTCTACTGCTTGTCCCCTCCCTCATAAAGCTGACATTCCTCTCATGGTGTTGGCTAGCTGACTTTGTTTACACACTTCACTTTCATGGTTTCATATCTGATTCAGGAAAGTATGGTGCAAAGTGCAAATGTACACACATTTCCTTGTGTTAAAACACTGGAAGCTTCTCATTTATCTGGACTCTCAGGGCACTCGACCTATACATGCTCTTGACGAAATTCAAGTTCAAATCAAACACCAGAGATGGCACCTTCCTCATTCAGTTCTGTTGAACATCCATGATAAATCTATACAAGGCCTTTCCTCACTTCATTCACCTGGATGGAGGTGAACAGTAGTTACACCTAAGAAATCAGGTGGTGATCTGTGATCTTCTGTGTTCCACCCAGGGATATTACACCAGGCTCTGGTAAGGTTCTCACAAACTTGAGAGCATAAACAAAATAATAGTGCTTAGGTCTATAGTTGTTGTGACAAGATACTACACTCGGTATAAACGTCCAGCAGTACTCTGCTGGGGTTACCTAGCATAGTGTTCTCCCAAATCAGATTTATCTCTTGACCCTGTCATTGATGTGTTTAGGACAATGTAAGGAAGCTTACCTTTTCTGATCAAGCGAGGGTGGCTTTGGCTAGGTGCAAGGCTTTGCCCAGGGTTCACAAGACAGATCCTCTGCAATCATATATGGGCCAATAAGTTATTTTTAATATAAGTGAAACTCTTCTTTCCCTGATCAACTTCTGTTGCTGACTGCTGGTACAGTTCCAGGGAGGCAATGACACTGGGGCCCCAGGAACCATTGTTGTTACGTTGTATTCCTTCTCCCCCTGGGCAAAATAATTGTTTTACGGATGTTCCTGTGATATACACGTGATTGGCATTTCTGATCATTACCTGTTCAACCAGGCTACTGATGTTAGTGGCCTGCTTGCCCATATAGCAGTCACAGCCTGGTTGATCCACTTTCCTCTTGAAAACCTCTACATTTGTTAATGCAATATTTCTCATACCTGCTGGTAGCAGGTTGAATAGTCTTGGACCATGGATTAGATTAGATACTTTATTTCAACATGATACAATATTTGTACAGAGGTGAATGACATTTAGGTGTGCATACAGAAAGCCCCTTAATATGCAGAACTTTTTGAGATGTTGACAGTGCTCTTCTGACTAGAGATCCTCCTCACTGCATTTAACAACAGACCTCTAGGCACAACATGTGAGTATGCTGCAAGGTTCCATTAACATGATATAAATATTGATAGTTTCAAACATCATTATTTTCTGTATCATGCTTCACTTTTAGTGTATCTGAATTCATATATAGTAGGACCCCCATATCCGTGGGAAGTATGTTCCAAGGACCCACCGTGGATACTGACACCATGGATAGTAGTGAACCCTATACATGTCCTATACATGCCCATTATAAAATTTAATTGATAAATTATGCACACTAAATGGAGAATTATCACTTTTTCACTGATGGGAAGCACTTCACAGCTTCTCTTAGGCTTTGAAGAACTTCCACCATCACTACTTTTGCACTTTGAGGCCATTATTAAGCAAAATTAAGGGTTATTTTTGGGTCACGGCAAACAGTGGGTAACTGAAACTGCGGATATGGGGGTCTTACTGTAATAAAGTGAAGTCTCCGCTTTTACAGCATCTTTATTCACTAACTGGACTTTCATAGAAGAGATCAATTGCAAAAAAATTTGGAGTTTAGTGGAGTGCCAGAGTATCAATGTCAGTGCTGCATATTTTTTCAATCACTGCAGACTCTTTAAAATGTGGCACAATGTGCTCACTGCATTTTCCACACCCAAGTCTTACTTCTTTTTGAATACTCTTTCTTAAGGGTGTCAACATGAACATAACTACAGCAATATTTTGAAATACAGCCTATATCTGAGTATGTAAGGAAATAGAACTGTTTGTGCTAGCATGTACATCCCCACAAGGAAGGTAGACAGCCACCGAGCACATCTGAAAGTTTTCCACAACTGCTGGGTCTCAAATAATGTAACTCCATAAACAAGAAGGCTTCACTGTATAGTTGTACGCAAATCCTAACACAATAACTAAAGTTCAAAAAATAAATACATTTGATAATTAGAATCCATGCTATTTCATAACATGTGTGAAAAATTAATATGAATGAGATTACAGATGAGGTGTAGAGTATATTACTTTCTCCTAAAACAAAAGCACAACATAATAAAGTATGCCTAAATAAATAGTATAGTAGTCACCTGGATAACAATCATAATAAATTCAGGACACTACTGTCGGTTATTTTGAACATGGTTTAGTTTTAAACCTGTCCCATGTGCTCACGTGTCAAATTTACTTATCTTAATAAATAAAAACAATAAAGATAAAATCTAACATATTAGTTATTAGATGAAGTGCAAAAACATTTAACAATGAATACAATTAAATTTTGATTTCAGCGAATGTTAATTTGTCCACACGGACGAGACTTTTTCATGCTCTCCAAAGGCAACACAGAAGACAATGTAACCCCCATATACAACTCATTAATACAAGAGAGGAAAAAAAAAGTGGGTACTTTCATTGTTATGTACAATAATTCATTAAAAGCTAATATGAAAAATATAAGAATTTATAATTCTATCAGTAACGAGAACTCTGTATCAAAGTTAGTACAGTCGTACCCCGGTTTACGATATTTTTTCGTTCCAGAATGCTGTTCAAGTGCCATTACCAAACGAATTTATCCCCATAAGGAATAATGTAAAATAGAGTAGTCCTTTTAGACCCCCAAAATTACACTTACAAAAGCATTTAAAAAATAAACTTACATAAAAGGGCGAGTTTGGAGACCATCGTAAACCGGGGTACCACTGTACTGTATTCAAGATTGCCCAAACAGTACAAAAAGTTAGTTAACTGGTTCAGATGTGAATACAATACCAAGGCAAATTCAACTCCAAACACAAAAAGGTTATTATTGATTGCTCTAATACACACCACTGAAATTAAACTTTATATTCAGATTTATGATATAATTTTTAAGGCAAATTTCTGTTACTATTAAAGAGTTCTCTTAATTTATTTAGTTTATTGGCACCATATAATCCTCAGTCAGTACTAAAGAGTAGACAGTCTTGATTTGTAGAGGCCAGCCAAAGTACGAGCAGCAAGAACTATTGTCTCTCTTCTTGACACACCTGTCAACCTCTCTTGCCACATTGTATGATGCACCTGTAGCGAGTCATTGCATTAATATTTAACCAAATTTGTCACACACACCTATCAAATCTGTTTAAAATATATCTTGCCAAATAGAAAATAAGAAATACATTTGATTTTTCAACACAACCATTCCTCACTATGGTTGGGTAATGAAGAAATGACTTATTGCAGAACAAGCGAGCCTGGCCCATGGCCAGGCTCAGAGAGTAGTAAGACTCGAAACTCGTCAAAGGTAAGCTTCTGTAGCGGAAGTTTGGCATAGCTGACACATGGTAAAAAAGACACATACAGCAAATGGAGACCTATATTAGTACAATGTTTCACCTACATAAGGCTTTACTAAGCACCTTGATAAAGCCTAATATAGGTGAAATGTTGTATTAACAAAGGTCTCCTTTTACTGTCTCTTTTCCATACAAGCTTTGGGATCCAATAAAAACATGTACTACAATGAGTCATTTCTGAACTCCTGTGGGTAGTGTGCCATGCAGAGCCATGGCAGGGTAGCCCAAAGTGGAAAACACATTATTGTGTAGCTGTCTTTACAGAAGTTAACCAAAATTTTAAATTAGAAGTCCTGACCCACATCGCCTTCAAGAAACATTACATTAGCATGAATATTTATAAGTCTTGTAACTACAGTGAGCCCTCTTATAATGCTGTTCTATATAGTGCAATTGTTGGCAAATGCAACTGAAAAAATGGTAAATAGGTCATACTATGAAGGTCTTTTTGCATGCTGTTCAATTTTGGATGCACCTCTTCAACTGTATTTACAAAAAAAAATTATCACATTATATAGAGAAGCTTTATAAGAGCTTACTATAGTTAAAAAATTAATAGTACAGTGGACCCCCGCCTAACGAGCAAAATTCATTCCAGAAGCCTGCTCAAGTGCCATTACCGAACGAATTTACTTCCTTAAGAAATAATGTCACGTAGGTTAGTCTATTTCAGACCCCCAAAAATACACTTCCACAAGCACTTACAATATTATACTTACATAATTGTACGATTTCCGGGGTACTCGTTAGGCGGGGGTCCACTGTACTCTGAGATTCAGGACCAGTCTTTGTCCAGTCCAGATTAAAATGTTCTCAATAAAGAACATCATTATACTGCATTTGTGTGTCTGTTTCCATAGACAGTGAACCCGCTAATTACTGGACAAAGGATGAGAGGAAGCAGTGTACAGTGGTACCCCGACTTACGATATTTTTTCATTCCAGAATGCTGTTCAAGTGCCATTACCAAACAAATTTATCTCCATAAGAAATGATGTAAAATAGACTAGTCCTTTTAGACCCCCAAAATTACACTTACAAAAGCATTTAAAAAAATCAACTTACATAAAAGGGTGTGTTTGGGGACCATCGTAAGTCGGGGTACCACTGTATATACAATACTGCCAACTGTCCAAAACCCCAAATTACATGGCAAGGGGTAAATATTTGATGTACAGTGGACCCTCGCTATTTGAACATTCTTCATTCCAGAATGCTGTTCAAGTGCTGTTACCAAACGAATTTATTCCCATAAGGAATTATGTAAATTAGATTAGTCCATTTCAGACCCCCAAAAATACACTTATAAAAGCACTTACAATAATAAACTTAAATAAAAGGGCGAGTTTGGAGTGTTCGAATAGCGAGGGTCCACTGTACTTGATAATTGAATAATAATTCAATTTAATATTTCTGACCTTGTTTTTCTGCCCCTTTATGATGGTGATAAATTTTTTGTATGGGAGTAAGGGATTAAATGGAGAAATACATCAAGCTAAGGGGGTTAATGATGGAGGAAAAGTTGAGAATCCCTGGTCTAGAGGGACATGTTCTGCACATGTGTTTTGCTCATCTAATCTAGTATATATATATATACAGTGGTACCTCGAGTTACGATGGTCCCCAAAATCGCCCTTTTATGTAAGTTTATTTTTTTAAATGCTTTTGTAAGTATATTTTTGGGGGTGTAAAAGGACTACTCTATTTTACATTATTCCTTATGGGGATAAATTCGTTTGGTAATGGCACTTCAACAGCATTCTCGAACGAAAAAATATCGTAACTCGAGGTACCACTGTATATATATATATATACAGTGGTCCCCCGAGTAACGAACACCCCGGAAATTGTACAATTATGTAAGTATAATATTGTAAGTGCTTGTGGAAGTGTATTTTTGGGGGTCTGAAATAGACTAACCTACGTGACATTATTTCTTAAGGAGTAATTCGTTGGTAATGGCACTTGAGCAGGCTTCTGGGATGAAGTTTTTTCGTTACTCGGGGGACCACTGTACAGTGGTACCCCAGTTTACGATATTTTTTCATTCCAGAATGCTACTCAAGTGCCATTACCAAACGAATTTATCCCTATAAGGAATAATGTAAAATAGACTAGTCTTTTTAGACCCCCAAAAATACACTTACAAAAGTATTTAAAAAAATAAACTTACATAAAAGGGCGAGTTTGGATACCATCGTAAACTGGGGTACCACTGTAT
>WNWK01018374.1:0-40110 GCA_009830355.1 Cherax destructor
TGTTAATAAAATAAAATAAATAATAATATCTTCCTTTCTACAAGTACATGTACAAGGTATACAGGCCTAGCTGACATCAATGACATACTACTAAATGGAAAGGACCTTGTTATGAAGAGCATTTTGGGCAAATTAGGTCAGTTTTGTCTCAAGATGTGACCCACACCAGTTGACTAACACCCAGGTACCCATTTTATACTGATGGGTGAACAGGGACAGCAGGTGTCTCATGGAAACATGTCCTAATGTTTTCGAGCCATACCGGGGATCTGAACTCCGGACCTAAGTGTGTGAGCTGAGTGCTCTAGCGATCAAGCTATGGTCTGTTATATGAAGGGTTCACTGTATTTTGAAAAATTTTAGAATTCAGAAAGAAGGCAAACTAATGTATCAATATAACAGAGATGAGCTACACTGAACACTAATACACTAATTATGAATAAATACTATTGAAAAATATGCTAATTATACCAATAATAACAGACTAATACACAATAGTAATCATTTCAAATAAAAAATTGGAATCTACAACTTTCAATTAACCCTTTCAGGGTCCAGACCCCCGATCTGAAACTTGTCCACAGGGTCCAAAAATTTTCAAAAATGTTTTTTGTTATTTTTTACTATGAAATGGTAGAGAATCTTTTTCTCAAGATTATCAAAACAAAGAGTACAAAATTTTATGGAAAACTGACGAAATTACGCTCTCATGAACTTTGCTGCATCAGCGATATTTATGCATCGGCAATTTTGCAAATTTGACTCCCATTTTAAGCCAATTACAGTGGAACCCCGAGTTTCGAACCCCTCGACTATCGAACGATTAGAGTTTCAAAAGCTTTTTTCAAACAAATTTTGTCCCGAGTATCAAACGTGTCCCGTGTTTCATACGCGTGCATAAAAAAAAAACTGAGACTTTAATTTTTTATTAAAACAGCGACTTTGCAGTGGTTTTTTTTTTGCATGCCCCAAAATCTGGAATTCATTACCAGAAAATATTAAAACAACCTTGCCTGAACATCAATTTAAGACTCTTCTCAAAAACCACTTACTCACCCTTAACTAAATACAGTGGACCCCCGGTTTTTGTGATTTTTTCATTCCAGAATGCTGTTCAAGTGCCATTACCAAACGAATTTATTACCATAAGGAATAATGTAAATTAGACTAGTCCTTTTAGATACCCAAAAATACACTTACATAACTGTTCGAGTTTGGAGCATCACGAACACCGGGGGTCCACTGTATACTCTTATTCAAATTCAAATTGATATATTTCTCTGTAAAAATTACAATGTGTGTTTTACATTTTAAGGACTAAGGGCTATAATTACAAAGATGGCCGTTAGCATGCCTAGCATGCCTGGGCACGCTAGACATTTCGGGCAGAATTAATACTTGGTTTGCTCCACTATTGGAGTAAATCAGGCAAATTTACTCTATACAATGATTATACTGGTATTAAGGTTAGGTGATTGTAGTGATTAACTAGGTTTACAAAATTGAGGTAGAATAAAAATTAAAGAATTTAGCAATTAGTTTATATATTAATGGAAATGGTAACGTGTTGGCATGACACAGTTTCTATATTGGAGTGTCTTAAGCAAACTTATGACTAGCTTAATTAAGAATTATGAAGCAATAGTTGTATTAGAATCTTGGCTACAGTCTTGTGCAAAATTAAGGGGGAATCACAGATATCAATAAGTGTAATTTTGTTGTGGATATGTGCAAGATAAAGTAATTATCATGTGGTTAGCTACCGGTATGTGAGATAAGATGTTTTTTAACGGTGTTTTTGAAAATGGAGGTTGTGTCTGCAGTTCTAGAGTTTTCAGGCAGGAAGTTCCAGATTTTAGGCTCTTTTATGTACATTGATTTTTTGTATAGATTTAGTCGGACATGGGGAATGTCAGAGAGATGTTTGTGTCTGGTATTATGTCTATGGGTCCTGTCACAACTGTCAAGGAAGAGTTTTAGTTCAGGGTTAAAGTTGGTATTTATGGTTCTATAAATGTAGATTGCATAGTAGTAAGTGTGGATGTTCTGAACAGTGAGAAAGTTTAGGTCTTTGAAGTGTGGGGGGTGTGTTGCCTAGTGTTGGATTGCGTGATAATTCTTACTGTGGCTTTTTGTTGGGTTATTATTGATTTTAGGTGTCTTGCTGCTGTTGATCCCCAAGCACAAATGGCATATGTGAGGTAGGGATAGATGAGTGAATAATATAGTGTGAGTAGGGCTGATTGTGGTACATAGTAACATATCTTAGAGAGGATCCCCACAGTTTTGGACACTTTCTTTGTTATGTGTTGGATATGAGTGCTGAATTTTTTATTACTGTTGAGCTGAAGGCCCAGGAATTTGCCCTCATTATGTTTAGCAATAGGAGTGTTGTTGATCTTAATGTTTAACCCTTTCAGGGTCGAGACCCCGATTCTTAACTCTCTCTCAGGGTCGAAACATTTTCGGAAAAAAAAAATTATTTTTTCTTATGAAATGATAGAGAACTTTTTCCGATCATAACGCCACCAAAATTATGAAATTTGATCGAAAACTAACGGAATTATGCTCTTGCGAAGTTAGCGGTATCGATGCTATTTACGCATCAGCGATTTCGCCGACTTTGAGCCCTATTTTCGGCAAATTCCAATGTTTCAGTCTACTACAATTATAGCTATTCCGCTAGAACTCCATTTCTTCTATCGATAGAGTACAAGAAACCGCCAATTTACCGATTTCAAGTACCCAATAAGGTGGTCAGAAATTGGCAATTTGTCCAATTTCACACAAATTTCAAAAGATGCCAATTTCAAAATAGGGTCCAGAATAAACGAGACAGACATTCCTGGCACTCGAGTAACATTTTATCTGTCCATTAGTCACGTCTCCAGGCCCCTCTTACATTACTTTTGCTTTCCATTTTGAATTTTTATTCACACAATAAATTGAAGATTTATTATTATGTATACTACTGCATCATTGTAAAAACTGTATAAATGACATCAGCACACTTGTGCAAGAATATTAGAGTAGCCAGTTGATGTGTATTGTACATGTGGCGTGATTTGTTTACTCTTGAACATCGCCAAAAATCGAACATTTTCGCTACTTTGCGCTCAATTTCTAGGTACTTGTCATTGAGAAACCAATCAAAATTATCTCGATTTCTCTAATATATCTTCCATTCTATCAAATGAGACCAAGAAAACGAGAATATAATCATAAATACCATACGAAAATAGACTGCAAAGTCACTGTTTTAAACTAAAAATACGGTCGGAGTTTTTTTCCTCATTATGAACTGTGTGGTGCAGGATTTTTTTTATACTGCGCACACTGACTGCACAGACCCATTCTCTCACATCTAGGCCTACCAGCCTGTTTCTGCTTGATTTGAGGGCGCTAGAATTTAGGCGTACTAGTACGTCAAACGCTCTGGCATGTAAGCCGTACTAGTACGTCAAAAACCCTCAAAGGGTTAATTGTGCATCACCTGCTCTGTCACCAAACATAATATAGAAGGTCTTATCAGTGTTGAGTGTAAGTTTGTTGGCTGTCATCCATGTAGATATTTTTAGCAATTCGTCGTTAACAATGGTGTTCAGTGTTTCAAGATTTGGGTGAGAGATGACATAAGTCGTGTCGTCAGCAAAGAGTATTGGTTTCAGGTGTTGTGATACATTGGGTAGATCATTGATGTATAAGAGGAAGAGCAGGGGACCAAGGACACTTCCCTGTGGTACTCCAGTATCAAGTGGTCGTGTCGAGGAGGTTGTCTTTAATAGTGACATACTGATACCTATTAGTAAGGTAGGATTTGAAGTATGCAAGTGCATGACCTCTTATACCATAGTGGTCAAGTTTGTGGAGTAGGATGCTGTGGTTTACTGTGTCGAAAGCTTTCCTTAGGTCAATAAAAAGTCCTAATGGATATTCCTTATTTTCGAGAGCTGTGTAAAGCATGTCTATCATTTTTACTATTGCATCGGTAGTGCTTTTATTTTTTCTGAAGCCAAATTGGCAGGGGTTGAGTATGCTTTGCATCGTTATAAACGAGTACAATCTCTTGTGCACAAGTTTCTCGAAGATTTTGGATAGCAACGGTAAGTTTGATATTGGCCTATAGTTGTTTACGTCTGTGGGGCCACCACCTTTGTGTATTGGTGTAACCCTAGCTGTTTTGAGTAGTGTCGGGAAAGTGCTAGTTTCTAGTGATTTGTTAAAAAGTAATGAAATAGCATGTGAAAGGACATGGGCGGCTCGCTTGTATAATAATGGTGAGACTTGAGACAGATTCCCTGATTTATTTTTAAGTGACTTGATTATCATGGTGACTTCAGTGGGCTCAGTAGGTGCAAGATAGAAGGAGGATGGGAAATTCCCATCTAGGTAATCACTTGCTTGGGCATTGGTATCTGGGATTTTACTGGCAAGATTTGATCCTATGGTTGAGAAGAAGTCATTTATTTTGTTTACTGTATCAATAGGCTGTAGGGGTGTTTCATTTGGTTTAGTTAGGACAATATCCCTAGTTTTTTTCAGTTTGTGGGTGCCCAGAATCTGTGTGAGTGTTTTCCAGGTCTTTTTTATATCCTCTTGTTTCAGTGAATCTGCTGTAGTAGTACAATTGTTTGGCTTTTTTTATTAGTTTGGTGAGAACTGATGAATAGTGGTTAATAAAATCTTTATGTATGAAGCCCCGTCTATATTGCTTTTCATATTGATGTTTCTTGTTAATGGATTTTAGTAAGCTGTTACTTAGCCATGGGCAACCTAGCCGTTTATTCGTAATCTGTTTCATTTTTATAGGACAATGTTTGTTGTATAGTCTAAGAAATTTGTTAAGAAAATTGTCTGTCCAATCATCAATACCCTTGGCGTTGGGGAATTCTATAGCCCAGTCAACGGTCTCTAGCTCTGCTGTGAAGTTATTTATTGAGGCGTCGTCATGGAGTCTAAATGAAACTTTGGTGTATTCTAGAGATGGTTTACTAATGTTTGTTAAGAGGAAGGTGGGGTACTGGTCTGTAGTGCTGTCTGTTATTATCCCTGATTTAGGAGGGGCTAGGATATTGGTCCATATATGGTCGATTTTGGTTGCACTCATCTCAGTAAGCCTGGTTGGTTTTGTTATTGTTGGTATGAAAAGGATAATTTCTTCCTTTCAACAATGCTCAGTATTATTTACCCATAATAAAAGTACATGTTTATAGAGGGGCAACGGATATATCAGATCATTATTTGGTTGTAGCTACAGTTAGAGTAAAAGGTAGATGGGACAAAAAGAAAATGGCAACAGCAAGTAAGAGAGAGGTAAAAGTGTATAAACTAAGGGAGGAGGAAGTTAGGGTGAGATATAAGCAACTATTGGCAGAAAGGTGGGCTAGTGCAAGTAGGAGTAGTGGGGGGGTTGAAGAGAGTTGGGATAGTTTTAAAAATGCAGTATTAGAATGTGGGGCAGAAGTTTGTGGCTATAGGAGGGTGGGTGCAGGAGGAAAGAGGAGTGAGTGGTGGAATGAAGAAGTAAAGGGTGTGATAAAAGAGAAAAAGGTAGCTTATGAGAGGTTTTTACAAAACAGAAGTGTTAATAGAAGAGCAGAGTATATGGAGAGTAAAAGAAAGGTGAAGAGAGCGGTGAGAGAGTGCAAAAGAAGAGCGGATGAAAGAATGGGAGAGGCTCTGTCAAGAAATTTTGCTGAAAACAAGAAAAAATTTTGGAGTGAGATAAACAAGGTAAGAAAGCCTAGGGAACGAATGGATTTGTCAGTTAAAAACAGAGTAGGGGAGTTAGTAGATGGGGAGCTGGAGGTATTGGGTAGATGGCGGGAATATTTTGAGGAACTTTTAAATGTCGATGAAAAGAGGGAGGAGGTAATTTCATGTACTGGTCAGGGAGGTACAATATCGTTTAGGAGTGAAGAAGAGCAGGATGTGAGTGTGGGGGAGGTGCGTGAGGCATTACGTAGAATGAAAGGGGATAAAGCAGCTGGAATTGACGGAATCATGACAGAAATGTTAAAAGCAGGGGATATATAGTGCTGGAGTGGTTGGTATTTTTGTTTAATAAATGTATGAAAGAGGGGAAGGTACCTAGGGATTGGCAGAGAGCATGTATAGTTCCTTTATATAAAGGGAAGGGGGATAAAAGAGTGTAAAAATTATAGGGGAATAAGTTTACTGAGTATACCAGGTAAAGTGTATGGCAGGGTTATTATTGAAAGAATTAGAGGTAAGACAGAGAGTAGGATTGCAGATGAGCAAGGAGGCTTTAGAGTGGGTAGGGGATGTGTAGATCAAGTGTTTACAGTGAAGCATATATGTGAACAGTATTTAGATAAAGGTAGAGAAGTTTTTATTGCATTTATGGATTTAGAAAAGGCATATGATAGAGTGGATAGGGGAGCAATGTGGCAAATGTTGCAAGTGTATGGAATAGGTAGTAAGTTACTGAAGGCTGTAAAGAGTTTTATGATAATAGTGATTCTCAGGTTAGGGTGTGTAGGAGAGAGGAGATTACTTCCCGGTAAAAGTAGGTCTTAGACAGGGATGTGTAATGTCACCATGGTTGTTTAATATATTTATAGATGGGGTTGTAAAAGAAGTAAATGCTAGGGTGTTGGGGAGAGGGGTGGGATTAAATTATGGAGAATTAAATGCAAAATGGGAGTTGACACAGTTACTTTTTGCTGATGATACTGTGCTTATGGGAGATTCTAAAGAAATGTTGCAAAGGTTAGTGGACGAGTTTGGGAGAGTGTGTAAAGGTAGAAAGTTAAAAGTGAACATAGATAAGAGTAAGGTGATGAGGGTATCAAACGATTTAAATAAAGAAAAATTGGATATCACATTGGAGAGAGGGATTATGGAAGAAGTAAATGTTTTCAGATATTTGGGAGTTGACGTGTCAGCGGATGGGTTTATGAAGGATGAGGTTAACCATAGAATTGATGAAGAAAAAAGGTGAGTGGTGCATTGAGGTATCTGTGGAGACAAAAACGTTATCCATGGAGGCAAAGAAGGGAATGTACGAAAGTATAGTGGTACCAACACTCTTATATGGGTGTGAAGCATGGGTTGCAAATGCTGCAGCGAGGAGGCTGGAGGCAGTGGAGATGTCCTGTCTAAGGGCAATGTGTGGTGTAAATATTATGCAGAAAATTCTGAATGTGGAAATTAGGAGAAGGTGTGGAGTTACTAAAAGTATTTGTCAGAGGGCTGAAGAGGGGTTGTTGAGGTGGTTTGGTCATTTAGAGAGAATGGATCAAAGTAGAATGACTTGGAGAGAGTATAAATCTGTAGGGAAGGAAGGCGGGGTAGGGGTCGTCCTAGAAAAGGTTGGAGGGAAGGGGTAAAGGAGGTTTTGTGGGCGAGGGGCTTGGACTTCCAGCAAACATGTGTGAGCGTGTTAGATAGGAGTGAATGGAGACGAATGGTTTTTGGGACATGACGATCTGTTGGAGTGTGAGCAGGGTAACATTTTGTGAAGGGATTCAGGGAAACCAGTTAATTGATTTAATTGGACTTGAGTCCTGGAAATGGGAAGTACAATGCCTGCACTTTAAAGGAGGGGTCTGAGATAGTGACAGCTGGGAGGGACTTTTCTCAGCTGTCGTATCTGAGCTCCTCTGCAAAGACAATGATTATGTATGAGTGTGGTGAAAGTGTTGAATGATGATGAAAGTATTTTCTTTTTGGGGATTTTCTTTCTTTTTGGGTCACCCTGCCTCGGTGGGAGACGGCCGACTTGTTGAAAAAAAAAAAAAAAAAAGTTCTATATTTACTATTGATATAACCATCTTGCTTAACACATTGACAAATATAATATCCTCAGATTGTAATTTAAGTAAACTTATTATCTGTAAAAATACATGATAATATTTAACTACAGTAGAACGTCATTTAGCACGAGATTATGTTGCACGTTACCGGTATTGCACGATTTAAGATTTGCGACACATTATCATCTTACACGACGTAAAGATGATATTACACGGTTCGGCAGGAGGGGAAAAATTTTGAGTGCATGGTTATTTACTGCCTAAGAATCCTCATGCTTTGAGGAAAAGGGAATTTGCTGTTTTTCCTTCCTGCAAACTAAGTTTATTCAGATACACAGGGCCAGGAGCTGAGTCTCGACCCCTGCAACCACAATTAGGTGAGTACAATTACATACATTATCATACATAGCAGCATATGTGTAGAGAACCTAGGATAACCCAAGTCAGTCAATGGAAATACTGTCACTGACTTTTTTGGGTTATCCTAGGTTCTCTACACATATGCTGCTATGTATGATAATCTTCGTAACTGTATCTGTGTATACCTGAATAAACTTACTTACAGTTTGTGGGAAGGAAAAACAAATAACCATTCTCACAAGCAGTCTTGTTACTACTACTACTGTTGTTGTGGTTCAGCAGACACCACCCGCCTTACCCACCCACCACGGACCCCACAATCCCAGCATTCGTATGTATTTCATACGCGTCAAGAAGTCCTGGCTACAAGCCAGCTGTGTTTGTGAAGAATAAAATAAGAGTGAATTGTGTTTTGATCTTGAATTAACGAAGAAAACAAAGATATTAGACAAGACATAACCCGTGGCCGTAATGAAGTGTTACTTGTACACATAAAAATATGTAAACATAAGTTTGTGTGAATGACTGACTTGACTGACTGACTTGACTGACTGACTGACTTGACTGACTGAATGACTGACTGACTTGACTGAATGACTGAATGACTTGACTGACTGACTGAATGACTTGACTGACTTACTGAATGACTTGACTGACTTACTGAATGACTTGACTGACTTACTGAATGATACTGAATGACTTAACTGACTGACTTACTGAAGGAAAAACAAATAACCATTCTCACAAGCAGTCTTGTTACTACTACTGTTGTTGTGGTTCAGCAGACACCACCGCCTTACCCACCCACCACGGACCCCACAATCCCAGCATTCGTATGTATTTCATACGCGTCAAGAAGTCCTGGCTACAAGCCAGCTGTGTTTGTGAAGAATAAAATAAGAGTGAATTGTGTTTTGATCTTGAATTAACGAAGAAAACAAAGATATTAGACAAGATATAACCCGTGGCCGTAATGAAGTGTTACTTTGTACACATAAAAGATGTAAACATAAGTTTGTGTGACTGACTGACTGACTTGACTGACTGACTGAATGACTGACTGACTGAATGACTTGACTGACTGAATGACTTGACTGACTGACTGCATGACTTGACTGACTGAATGACTTGACTGACTTACTGAATGACTGCTGACTTACTGAATGATTGACTGACTTACTGAAGACTTGACTGACTTACTGAATGACTTGACTGCTTACTGAATGCTTGACGTGACTTACTGATGCACGCTTGACGACTTACTGAATGACTTGACTGACTTACTGAATGACTTGACAGACTTACTGAATGACTTGACTGACGAAGCTTACTGACATGACTTGACTGACTTACTGAATGTGGACTTAGATGGCTGACTATTGACTTACTGACTGACTGGCGCTTGACTGACGATGACTTGACTGACTTACTGAATGACTTGACTGACTTACTGAATGACTTGACTGACTTACTGAATGACTTGACTGACTTACTGAATGACTTGACTGACTTACTGAATGACTTGACTGACTTACTGAATGGCTTGACTGACTTACTGAATGGCTTGACTGACTTACTGAATGAGCTTGACTGACTTACTGAATGGCTTGACTGACTTACTGAATGGCTTGACTGACTTAAAGTTAGACACTCAGTTCAACCATCACTTCAGTTCAAGAACTTCTACTATCCACCTCAGCCCAGTAGGGCCACAGCATAACTCTCCACTCTTCACAATCATCCACAAACACCAGCACCCACAATTTAAGGTAAATACTATTATTTCTATTACATTTGTAGTCTTAAGCAGTAAAAACAACATAATACATCACGATAATGAACTACAATTACATATTCACTTTTATTTTTGTAAGATCTGTTGGTCTAAAAAAAACTTGTTTGGCTTTTTGGGGACTCTCAGGAACGTAACCCTATTTTCCCATTAGTTCTTTTAATTATTTAACACGAAATTATCTAACACGACTTTTCAGGAACGTAACTATCGTGCTAAATGACGTTCTACTGTATAACAAAATCATTCTATTTCTCTAGTATTAAGTAGTAAATAAGTCATTAGATTAAGTCTGCCCATAATGCCATGGCATAATAGTGGCTCTCCTTGCTCTTCAATTCTAAATTGTAATTACAAAATCTCGACGTAAACTTGCAAAGAAATAAAATTTACTTTACTTTTTATAGTTGTATTTGCGATTTCTTGGTCTCATTTGATAGAATGGAAGATATATTATAGAAATAGTGATGATTTTGATTGGGTTGAAACTGAGCTCAAAATAGCAGAAATGTTAAATTTTTGTTGATGTTCAAGAGTAAACAAATGACCTCACACATCTAATAAGCCCCAGCTGCTGGGTCTAATATACGTTCACAAATGTGGTGATATTATTTATACAATTATTACAATATTACATAACAGCAAATCTTCAATTTTTTTGGTTTGAATAAATATTCATTATGTGGAAAATATGGGTATTTTCCGAAAATTATACTCGATAAACTTTCTAATGTGAATAGATATCATTAATGTGTTGCTTTTGGTTTAACATTAACCCTTTCAGGGTCCAAGGGGGTCTCGAAACTCGTCTCAGGGTCCAAGAATTTAAAAAATAAAAAAATTATTTTTCTTATGAAATGATAGAGAACCTTTTCCGATCATAACGCTACAAAAATTATGAAATTTGATCGAAAACTAACGGAATTATGCTTTCAGGAAGTTAGCGGCAGCCATGACACTTACGCATCGGCGATTTCGCCCACTTTGAGCCCTATTTTCGGCAAATTCCAATGTTTCAGACAACTAAAATTAGAGCTATTTCGCTAGAACTCCATTGCTTCTATCGATTGAATACAAGAAACCGCCTATTTACCTATTACAACTACCCAAAATAGTGGTCAGAAAATGGCAATTTGGCCAATTTCACACAAATTTCAAACGATGCCAATTTCAAAATAGGGTCCAGAATAAACAAGGCAGACATTCCTGGCACTAAAATAACGTCTTCTCTGTTCATTAGTCACGTTTCCAGGCCCCTCTTACATTACTTTTGCTTTTCATTTTGAATTTTTATTCTCGCAAACAAATAGAAGATTTACTGTTATGTATACAACTGCATCATTGTAAAATGGTATAAATAATATTATAGCATATGTGCATGAATATTAGACTCGCCAGTTGATGTGTATTGGATGCATGGTGTGATTTTTTCTCTTGAACATCGTCAAAAATCGAACATTTTCACTACTTTGAGATCAATTTCAAGGTACTTGTGTTGTCAAACCAATCAAATCATCTCTATTTCTGTAATATATCTTCCCGTCTATCAAATGAGACCAAGAAAACGAGAATACATCAATAAATACCATACGAAAATAGACTGCAAAGTCGCTGTTTTTAACCAAAAACACGGTCAGAGTTTTATTTTCCTCATTATGCACTGTGGTGCAGAATTTTTATACCTGGCACACTGACCGCACAGACCCATTCTATCACATCTAGGCCTAACAGCCTGTTTCTGCTTGATTTGGCGCTAGAATTTAGGCGTACTAGTACGTCAATAACCCCAGGCGTAAGCCGTACTAGTCGTCAATACCCTGAAAGGGTTAACTGAAGAGAACCAACAGATTAACACGCATGCGCGAGATGCCTGGTCAAGTGGGCAGATGCAGACGGTGGAGGCCATAGGCGTGGAAATCGCATGGGTACAGCCATAAGGGCTTGAGTATCTGGCTAGGAATGGAGCCAGGTATTTGGCGGTTTCGCTGGCCAAACATGAATGTTGGCCTCACTTCACAATAAAAGTGTCGTAATCATTCTCAAGTGTATACTGAGGGGCAACAAGTCCAGGAACCACTATAATAGAGTGGTAATTTTGTTGAATACGAGTGGCACTGTGAGATGGTCCCGGCGTGGGTATAATGCGTCAGCAGTGATTAATACTCACTCGATTCGGGCGAAACCTTGATACAGTGGAACCTCTATTTACGAGTTTAATCCATTCCAGGAGCTTGCTCGCAACTGGATTGCTCATTTGCAGAGTCAATTTTCCTCATTTAAATTATTGAAATGAATTAATCCGTTCAGTGAATTCAGGCTCCACAAAATACTTCCAATAATTTCAAATATCAACTCTATGGCTTATGGTACACTCTCAATGGTACACTCTCAATGGTACACTCTCAATGGTACACTCTCAGGCATCTCAATCTACACTCTCAATGCTACACCTAGTTTCTGTTTATGTATGATTTCCTGTTAATTCCATGGAAATCATCCTCATTTCTTCTCAGACTTTTCCTTTGCACTTGCTTTCTTAAGATCCATGGTTAGAAAGAAGAAATTTAGCAAAATAACTGCAAGAAACGTAATGAAAACACAAAAATTCCCTCCCTCTCTGAGCGGCGATGATTTGATGATTGTGGTGGCCATCTGAAACTCACTTATAGTATTATTATTATTATTATTATTATAATTCGTATTATTTTAGAATGTACGTATTCTTATAATAATAATTATTCTTATAATAATAATTATTATACAGTGGACCCCTGGCTAACGATCACCCTGGAAATTGTACAATTATGCAAGTATAATATTGTAAGTGCTTGTGGAAGTGTATTTTTGAAGTCTGAAATAGACTAACCTACGTGACATTATTTCTTAAGGAAGTAAATTCGTTCGGTAATGGCACTTGAGCAGGCTTCTGCAATGAATTTTGATCGTTAGCTGGGGTCCACTGTATTATACATATTATTATTATTAGTAGTAGTAGTAGTAGTAGTAATAATTGTACAAATAATGTCAACCCATTCAGACAGGTATTGGACAGTGAAGTCATTTGTTTACTCTTGAACATCGCCAAAAATCAAACATTACAGCTACTTTGAGCTCAATTTCAAAGGTACTTTTCGTTGTGAAAGCAATCAAAATCAAATATGTCTGTAATATATCTTCCATTATATCAATTGAGACCAAAAAAACGAGAATACGACCATAAAAACCATACGAAAATATACCGCTAAGGGCTGGCTAAGGCTGAGAAGTGAACTCATTTATTTACAGTCAGGTTTCTTTCAATTTTGGTGTAGGTTAAGAAACATCTTTCCATCATACATTGCCCAAGTTTCAATAAGATAGTCCAACAAACAAATGAGATCCAATTTCCTAGATCAAGAGCAGAGCCCTCACCAGCGTCAAGGAACCTCCCTTGAGACCCATTCACATCTGGAAATTTCACTTGCCTATGGAAGCAAAAAATCGACCGATCAACTGTTCGTATCTGGAAAAACTCGCATATGGTTGTGCTCGTTAGTAGAGGTTCCACTGTACTAGGTAATCATATCGTAATATGAAGTGATGGGAAATTACTCCCAGTGAATTAGTTGGACATTAAGTCCGTGAAACCATTTTAAGAGAATGGTAGGAGGGGAAAGAAATTGGAGACGCCGGATTAAGGATGCCACGCGATTCCGCCATGATGGAAAGGAAGAAATTATCCTTTTCATCTCAACTCATCGACTTCGAACTTTAATGGATCGACTAGTAACGAGTGTACGTAATATTGTAGGACATTAAGTTGCCATGTGAACTGTGGAGAAATAGTGATAATAAAATGAAATTAAGGGAATAGGCGAGATGATACAAGTCGCCACTTCCCGATTGACCGTATGATGACTTCTCGGTCCTGTCCTGAGGACTGTAGAGGGTTTAAGAAGTCAATACTTCTTAATCGGGATGAACCAACCAACATCATCATCCTGCCGGGAGAATAAATTGTGTCTACCAGTAGGACAGTGAGATCAGTCGGAGGAAGGAAGACAAAGAATGCTGCCTTCTCACCCACAGCTAAGTACAGTGGTCCCTTGACTATCAGTCATAATCCATTCCAGGAGCTAGACCTTAACACAAATAACTCGAAACTCAAAACCTTATTTCCCATAAGAAATAATGTAAATACAATTAATCCGTTTCCACCCAAAAATATTCACAAAAAATTCATTTTTTTAAAGAATAAATACTATAGTTTTACATACAGAAAACAATGAGAAATAAATATAAAGCACTAATTATAATGGACAAATGAACAGTTAAATCAGTTTTACCTTTATTGAAGACTCTTGTTGGTGTATGAGAGAGTCGGGAGAGTTTGTTTGGAGGCAGGACAAGATAGTCCTTCAATATGACAATAATATCAACTCTACAGCTTATTTATCTAGCACAATTCATCTAATATGACATAATAAACAATATTATTAACATAGAAACATGATATAAACTCTAGAATGAATAAAACATGTCAGTATGAATGTAAGGACTGGTGGTAGTGTGTTTGTTGTTGTTGGGTATAAAGGCCACTGACCATAAGCAGTGGTGGGTGGCAGCAGCAGGCCATCACCACTATTCACACAAACATTGTACATAATTTATAAATAAGAAATATTTACACTTTAATTTATAAATAAGAAATATTTACACTTTAATTTATAAATAAAAATATTTACACTTTAATTTATAAATAAGAAATATTTACACTTTAATTTATAAATAAGAAATTTTACACTTTAATTTATAAATAAGAAATATTTACTTTAATTTATAAATAAGAAATATTCACACTTATATAAATAAAAAATACAGGGCCCCCAAAAAAGAAATCTACAATTATGTAAAGTATAATATTAAAAGGGGGGAAGTGTATTTTGGGGGTGGGGAAATAGACAACCCCACATGACTTTTTTTCCTTTAAAGGGGGAGTAAATTCATTCGGTAATGGCATTAACAGGCTTTAAGGGGAATTTTAAAATTTACTGGGGTCCACTGTACTTGCCTTTTTGGAGGAGATGGGGCCGGGGCTCCCTCTTTCCCCAGTGTGTCCCTATAATCCTCAAACAACATTGTGGGAGTTAAGTATCTTGTCGTCTTTTTCTTCGTTAAAAGAAACCCAAACCCTTTAAATTTTTTTGCCCTTTATCGTCAATCCACTTTTGGACGATTTATCGCCAAACCCAGCGGCCTCTAAATAAGGGGGAAAAAAACTGGGGGCCCCAATGTGAGAGAATGGGTCGGGGTGGTCATTTTTGCCCAGAAAAAAAAAAATGGCAGCCAGTGGTGCATTGGGGGGAAACCATTTCATGCCCCTTTTCAGCATGCCTGGGGGGGAAAAATTATCTGACTCCCTGGGGGAACGGGCTCTTTCTTCCCAAGTGATAGCTCTAAAAAGGGGGAATGTCTCAAGATGAATTTCAGGGTTTTTTGGGGTTTGTGACCAAATGCCCAGGTACGAAGGAAGGAAGAGATGAAAAAGGAAGGAAGGAAAAAGAAAATGACGGAAGGAAGGAAAAAGGATGAAGGGAAAGGGAAAGGGAAAAGAAGAGAAAAAAAAAGGAAAGGGGGAAGGAAAAAGAGATGAAAGGAAGGAAGGAAGAGATGGGGGAAAGGGAAAGTTAAGAAGAAGGAAGGAAAAAGGGAAAAGGAAAAAAAGAAGAAAGGAAGGAAGGAAAGGGGGAAGGAAAAAAGGGGGAAAAAGAAAAAAAAGGGGAGATGAGAGGAAGGAAGGAAAAAAAGAAGTAAGAAAGGAAAAAAAAAAGGAAAAAGGGGAAGAATAAAAAGGAAAAAAAAGGAAGGCAGGAAGGAAGGGAGAAGGAAGGGGGGAAGGGGAGGGGAAAGGGAAAGGGAAAAGGGGGGGGGGGGGAAGGAAGGAAGGAAAAAAGTAAGAAGGAAGAATGAAAAAAAGGGAAGCTAGGAAGGAGGTTGGGGGGGAACAGACATGGGCCCCCTTTTTTTAAGGTTACAGGGGGGGTGGGTTTAGAATGGATAATATGTCTTTTTTACAGCTGCCTTACCCGACTCAACAAATTTAGATGTCCCCCACACAGCTTCAAGCTCTAAGTTGATAGTGTCGTCATTTATATATTTATATATCATAGAAAAAAAACAATAGGTTGGTAGGTAAATGGGTAGGCAAGAGGAAGTAATGGTAGGCAAAAAGGGAAAAAGTAGGTAGGCAAGTAGGTAACAAAGGTTAAAGTAACAAGCAAAAAAGTTAACAAGTAAGGGGGAAGGGGAAAAGGGTACATAAAAAAGGGGCGTAAGTAGGGAGGAAGGCTGGGGGAAGAAAAGGGGTAGGACCCCATGGGGGGGTTTACAAAAGGGGGAAAAGGGTGGCATATGGGGTAATATGTCATTTACAACAGGGACCCCCACTCAACATATTTATAAAACCACACAACAAAACCAGAAGCCTAATACGTTCTATGAAGTGTCCAGGACTATATATGCGTATATATAGAAACCAGAAGGAAGGAAAGGAGATGAAAAAAAGGAAGGACGATAAAAAAAGGAAGGGGTGGCAGGAATGGGAAAAGGAAGGGAGGGAGGAATGTAGGAAGGAAGGAATGTTTGGAAGGCATGTAGGAAGGAAGGTTGGAAGGAAGGAAGAAAAGGGTTTGGGAAAAAGGGGTAGGGGAAAAAGGAAGGAAAAGGAAAAAGGAAGGAAAAGGAAAAAAAGGAAGGAGGAAGGAAGGCAGGAAGGAAAGGGAGGAAGGAAGGTAGGAAGGAATGACGACCCAGAAACAACAACCAACCCCAAAAAGCTAATAGCAATTCTAGAATGTCCCTGATTATATATGTGTATATATAGAAACCGAAGGAAGGAAGAAAGGAAGGCCGGGAGAAAGGAAGGAAGGAATGTAGAAGGAAGGTTAGAAGGGGGTAGGAAGGAAGGAAGGGGGAAGTGACCCAGACACAACAAAGCCCAGAAGGGTTTTTGAGTTCTAGGCACTGTCCCCTGACTGTGTGTGTTTTATAGAAACCAGAAGGAAGAAAGGAAGGACGAGATGAAAAGGGAAAGGGGGGTAGGTAGGAAGGAAGGTAGGGGGGGGGGGGGAAAGGGGTAGGGGGTGGGGGGGGGAAGGAAGGAAAAAAAGGGAAGGGGAGGGGGGGGGGGGGGGGAGGGGGGGGGTGGGGGGGGGTGGGGGAGGGGGAAGGAAGGAAGGAAGGAAGGAAGGGTGGGGGGGGGAGGGGAAGGGAGGGGGAGGGGCGGAGGTGGGGGGGTGGGTGGGTGGGTGGGGGGGTGGGTGGGTGGGGGGGGTTTTGGGGGGGTGGGTGGGTGGGTGGGGGGGGGGGGAGGAGGAGGAGGAGGGAGGGGAGGGAGGGGGGGGGGGGGGGGGGGGGGGAGGGGGGGGGGGGGGGGGGGAAGGGGGGTGGGGGGGGTGGGGGGGAAAGGGAAAAGGAAAGGGAAAAGGGGGGGGGGGGGGGGGGGGGGGGGGTAGGTAGGGGGAAAAAGGGAAAGGGAAAGGGAAAGGAAAAGGGGGTGGTAGGTAGGAAGGAATGTGGGGAAAGGGAAAGGGAAAGGGAAGGGGAAAGGGCCCAGACGACAATAAACCCCGGATAACTACCTAACACAACTTTTCTACTACTTTGAAGAAAAGGGGGCAGAAGGGGGTTTTTTTTCTGTGCATATAAAAAAACCCCCCAAAAAACCCCGAACACTCATTTTATTGAGAAATTAAAAAAACCACTGTGCATGGAACCATGTTTGAGTTCCACAAGCTGCAGAACTTCTATGAACAGGGGCCCGTGACTGTACATTTGTTTTATATTATAGAACAATAGTAATAAAAAAATTTTTGTATTGTTGGTTTGTTTTAAAAAGGGTTTTTTAAACAATATAAAGATACTAATGTTTATGCTATTATTGTTTGGGTTTAAAAGAATGTATATATACAATGCACCTTACCGGGGGCTCACAGGCCACCCAAAATTTTGTAAAAAAAATAGTAAAAAAAAAATCTTTGAAGGGGAAAAATAAACAAATTTTTTCCCAGTGAGTGGCATTCACCGCTATTAGGGGGTCATTTTCTTAACTTTCACCTCCATATCTCAGTAAGTATTGATGGAAAAAAACTTTTTTTGGATAAAAAAAAATCAAAAAAAAAATCTTAACATTTTGATAAGAAAAAATTTTTTTTTTCAATATTTCCCACATAAAAAAGACATTTTCCCCGAAGGGTCTCCGCCCCGTAAAAAGGGTTAAGTAAGTTTATTCAGGTATAAAAAACCCCTTTTTCCCCTAGATTACCCAAAATAGCAGCTTTTAAAAAAAACCCAGGAAAACCCCAAAAAAAATCAGGCAAGTGACTTATTTCCATTGCAAATTTAATCTACACTATCACTGGCTGGGTATAGCCTTTATCGATTTTGAAGCTTTTTTTTGGCCCCCTTTACTTATTTCAAGGGCAATCACAAAACCCCGAAAAAACCTAAATTTATTGTGAAATGTTTGGGAAAAGGGGGTGGGTAATTTTTTTAAGGGGAAACCACACTAGACTGGCGCCCCCGCGGGGGGGGAGCGAAAAACGCGCCAGCAACTATCTCCTGTAACGGTTTAAAAATCGGGAAAAAGGGCCACTGTAGTTCTTGGGGATATCATGGCCAATCTTTGTTCTAATACTAATATTAGGTATTTAAAAGTATTGGGGTAGTCACAACCCTTTTTAAAAAGGTGAACATTTTCCCCCCCCTTGGGGGTTTTTTTTTTTCTATAAAAAATACAAAGTATTTATACGTCCCCCCCAAAGTTTTTTTCATCCTGGGATATAAACTCCTTTTTTAAAAATGGTGAGGGGGAAATTGGGGGGAAAAAACCCCCCCGATAAGGCAGTAATTTTTTTAATGAATGTGTGCAGGGGGCCCCCGCTTTTTTTACTGTCTGTATCTGTCTATCTTTGTCTGTCTGTCTATCTATCTGTCTATCTATCTGTCTGTCTGTCTATCTATCTGTCTGTATCTGTCTGTCTGTCTATTTTTTTTTATCTATTTGTTGTGTCTATCTATCTGTGTCTATTTTGTCTGTATCTATCTATATGTCTGTCTATCTATCAATTTGTCTATCCCATATGTCTGTCTATCTATATGTCTGTCTACCCCATCTATATTTTTTTCTATCTATCTATTGTCTGTCTGTCTATCTATCTTTTGTCTGTTTTTTCTATCTATATGTCTTCTGTCTATCTATCTATATGTCCCGTCTGTCTATCTATATGTCTTTTTTATCCCATATTCTGTCTATCTATTTCTGTTTTCCCCATATGTCTTCTATCTATTTTTTATCTATATGTCTGTCTATCTATATGTCTGTCTATCTATATGTCTGTTTACCCCATATGTCTTTTTTATCTATATGTCTGGGCTATCTATATGTCTGTCTATCTATATGTCTGTCTATCTTTTGTCTGTCTATCTTTTGTCTGTATTCTATATGTCTGTCTATCTATCTATGTCTGTCTATCTATTTTCTTTTGTCTTCTATCTATCTGTCTGTCTATCTGTCTGATATCTATCTGTCTGTATACCCCATCTGTCTTTTATCTATCTGTCTGTATTTTTTATCTTTTTATATCTATCTGTCTGTTTTTCTATCTGTCTGTTTTTCTATCTGTCTGTTTTTCTATCTGTCTGTTTTTCTATCTGTCTGTTTTTCTATCTGTCTGTTTTTCTATCTGTCTGTTTTTCTATCTGTCTGTTTTTCTATCTGTCTGTTTTTCTATCTGTCTGTATATCATTTTCTGTATATCTATCTGTCTTTTTATATTTTATCTGTCTGTATATCTATCTGCCCGTATACCCCATCTGTCTGTATTCTATCTGTCTGTATTTTTTCTGTTTTTTATATCTATTTTTATATCTTTTGTCTGTTTTATCTATCTGTCGGGGATATCTATCTGTCTTTTATCTATCTGTCTGTATATCTATCTGTCTGTATATCTATTTTTTATATCTATCTGTCTGTATATCCTTTTGTCTGTATATCTATCTTTTTCTGTCTATCTATCTACCGGGGTACCTCGGTTAAGTGGCCCCCTTTTCCCCCTTTTTTTGTAAGGTTTTTTTTTTTAAAAGCTTTTGTAAGTGTTTTTTTGGGGGTCAAAAAAGGGCAATCTATTTTACATTATTCCTTATGGGGATAAATTCGTTTGGTAATGGGGCCCTTGGGAAACATTTGGAACCCCAAAAAAATGTTAACCCAGGGACCCTGTATCTATCTATAAAGCTGTCTATCTGTTTGTCTATCTGTTGTTGTCCTTTTTCTGTCTGTATCTGTATATCCCATCTGTCTGTCTATATGTCTGTCTATCTGTTTGTCTGTCTGTCTGTCTATCTGTCTGTATCTGTATATCTATCTATCTGTTGTCTGTCTATCTGTCTGTCTTTTATTCTTCCTTTGTCTATCTTCTATCTATCTTCTATTTTATCTGTTTTCTATCTGTCTTTTATCTGTTTGTCTATCTATCTGTCTATCTATCTTCTGTCTATCTATCTGTCTGTCTATCTATCCCCCCTAAAAAATCTGTCCTTATCTATCCTCTGTTCCCTTTTATCTGTCCTTTTTCTGTCTATCTGGTTTCCCTTTTTTTCCCTTTCTTTCTTTTTCTTTGTTGTCCCTTTTATCTTTTTTATCTATCTGTCTGTTAAACCATCTGTCCCCTTTTATCTATCTTCTGTCTATCTATCTGTCTGTCTATCTATCCGTCTGTCAATCTCTAAAAACCAGCCTATGCTGGGCAAATTCACCATCAGCACTCTTGCAGGCATTTTCTATAAGAGATCGGCATGCAACTGCCTTCCCTTTTTCCCAAAATTATCCTGCAAACACTATCTCCTGCTAACTTTTTTGGGTTTGATCCACACCAACATCAAATTCTCAACAGTTTCCCATATTTGCGATCTTTTTTTGTGAGCATATTTACCTCTTTCATAACAACAGCTTCCTTGTTTTCCTTTTTTCTTCGCAACGAGGGAAAGCGATGGTTGTATGGGGTTTCCCCATACATCCTGGCAATTTTTAACATGCACCCCACTTTCATTTTTTTGCAATGATTTCTTTCTTCAATTCTATTATTTTTTCCCCACCTTCTTTCCAAAGGGCTGGCACTAGCAGCTTTCTTTGGGCCCATTTTATTTAGCAGTTGCAAGCACAAAATATAATGGAATATTAAATGTATCGTATGAACATGGGGTAATGTACTAAGCCCCAGCCCTAGGACACTGACACTGGGGCCTTTGTGTGCACTTTGGGCGCCAGGAGGCCGCATGAACGCGTTCCGGACGACCAACGTTGGTGAGCAAATGACGATCACGAGGAAACAGGAAAAAACGTTACGCAGGCGAAATTTCGGGCGAAGCATGATATTGAGTGTCCACTGTATTCATTGTCAGCTATTTTCAGTGGTAGCTCAACAAATGCCTATCTCTAAAAGGTAAACAATGAATGATCAACCAAATGACAAAATATCTATGGATCTTGCTCAAAGGGTTTAAAACTTCATTCCAAGGAGAACACACATTTTTTAAAAAATATCTCAGGTCAAACTAGTGAGCCTTTTTTTTTTATCTTACTTGGTATACAGTAGCGTCATTTAACGAGATTATGTTGCACGTTAAACCCGGGATTGCACGATTTAAGATTTGCGACACATTATCACACACGAAAAATGATATTACGGTTCGGCAGGAGGGAAAAATTTTGAGCGCATTTGGGTTTTTACTGCCTAAGAATCCTCATGCTTTGAGGAAAAGAATTTGTTTTTTCCCTTTCCGCAAACTGTAAGTTTATTCAGATAAAGGGGCCAGGAGCTGAGTCTCGAACCCCAACCACAATTAGGTGAGTACAGTTACATACATTTATCATACGAGCATATGTGTATAGAACCTAGGATAACCCAAGTCAGTCAATGGAAATACTTCACTCTGACTTTTTATGTTATCCCAGGTTCTCTCATATAACTGCTATATATTTTAACTGTATATGTGTATACCCCGAATAAACTTACTTCAGTTTGTGGGAAGGAAAAACAAATACCACTCACAAGCAGTCTTGTTACTACTACTGTTGTGGTTCAGCAGACACCACCCGCCTTCCCCGCCCCACGGACCCACCATCCCCGCATTCGTACGTATTTCATATGCGTCAGAAGTCCTGGCTACAAGCCAGCTGTTTGTGAAGAATAAAGTGAATTGTGTTTTGATCTTGAATTAACGAAGAAAACAAAGATATTAGACAAGACATAAACTGCGTAATGAAGTGTTACTTTGTACACTAAAAAAATGTAAACATAAGTTTGTGTGACTGACTGACTGACTGACTGCTTGACTGACTACGCTTTTGGCTCGCTAAGCTGACTAATGACTTGACGACTGACTGAATGACGCGCTTACTGAATACTTTGACTTACTGAATTTAAATTGCTGACTTACTGAAACGCGGGTTACTGAATGCTTGACGCTGCAGAAAGACTTGACTGACTTACTGAATGACTTGACTGACTTACTGAATGACGACTTACTGAATGACTTGACTGACTTACTGAATGACTTGACTGACTTACTGAATGACTTGACTGGCTTACTGAATGACTTGACTGACTTACTGAATGACTTGACTGACTTACTGAATGACTTACTGACTTACTGAATGACTTGACTGACTTACTGAATGACTTGCTGACTTACTGAATGACTTGACTGACTTACTGAATGACTTGACTGACTTACTGAATGACTTGCTGACTTACTGAATGACTTGACTGACTTACTGAATGACTTGACTGACTTACTGAATGACTTGCTGACTTACTGAATGACTTGACTGACTTACTGAATGACTTCACTGACTTACTTGAATGACTTCACTGACTTACTGAATGACTTCACTGACTTACTGAATGACTTCACTGACTTACTGAATGACTTCACTGACTTGACTGACCTACTGAATGACTTCACTGACTTACTGAATGACTTCACTGACTTGACTGACCTACTGAATGACTTGACTGACTTACTGAATGACTTGACTGACTTACTGAATGACTTCACTGACTTACTGAATGATTTGACTAACTTACTAAATGACTTGACTGACTTACTGAATGACTTGACTGACTTACTGAATGGCTTGACTGACTTACTGAATGACTGACTGACTGACTTGACTGACTTTTACATTTTATTTTCCTGCCTCCAAATTTGGCACAATTGGCCTGAGATGCCTGGTGAGCATAGAATGGGTCTTAACACTTGGTGTGTGCCATTTTAAAAAAATCTGGGACCACTTAATACCTTGTGGGAGCACCAGGTAAATTGAGCGGCAGCTATGGCAAACACCAAGGATTCACTGATGTTATGTCATATTAACACTCCCCTTTGAAGTGGAAAGTGATGTCGGCAGGCTGGCAGGCCAGCTGGCTGCCTGCCTGCCTGGCCACCTGGCTGGCAAGCAGCTGGTTGGCCACCTGGCTGGCCAGCAGCTGGCTGGTCAACTGGGTACCTGATTGGCTGTCTATCTCTGTCTGTCTGTCTGTATCTTTCTGTCTCTATCTCACAGGAACACATATGTAAATACAATTATACATAGTATAAATTACCTAGGATAACTAAAAAAATCGAGACAAAGTGTTATACTGTGCTTGTGATCTACGTAATACCAGTTGGTTCATGAGCTACTCTCTGAGACAAGCAGACAGAAAGGAGACGACACACAGGCAGACAGAAAGACAGACAGGTTTGCGTAACAAATAAAGGAAGCAGTGTAAACTCGTCAAATGTCATCACAGTAATTACTGGACTGATAAGAAGAGATAAGACTATGGCTCACCCTTCGTGAAATGTCACCAGTCATCATTAGTGGAGATCAGATGAGATAAGGCAGCGATGCTTCAAGGGAACTTTTATTATTATTAATATTATTATTATTATTATTCACTATTATTATTATTATTATTATTTTTGTTATTATTATCATTATTATTCACTATCATTATTATTATTATTATTATTTTTATGCACTATCATTATTATTATTATTTGAGTACAATTTCAGTACCTAATATTAGTGTCAGAACACAGATTGGCTATGAAATCACAAGAACTACTATAAATTGTGATTATGAGAACATAAAAATTATATAAAATAATACAAAAAAGTGAAAAAAAAGGTATATCGGCAACGATTCTGCAAGCGGCAGAACTCCTGTTGCTGTCAGGTGAGCATCCAGTGCCAACTTCTCTGCCTCATATCTAGGTAACTACTGACCCAAATTCTTTTTTTTTTATCCTATAACACTTAAAAAAATGTGCTCTTTATTTCTATATATAAAAAAAAAAAAATTTCAAAGATTCGGGGCACTGGGCGAGCTAACGTAAATATACATGTGGATCGTTTAAGGGTTAAGGAAGCAGTATTGTTAGGCTAAGTAAATGCTATAATATTATATTTCCCTGCAATATATTGGGGCACCAAACATTCGCGATTTTTCAACATTCGCGAGGCTCTTCATCCCCTAACCCTCGCGAATGTTGAGGGAGACCTGTATAGTTTTTATGGTTGTATTCTCAGTTTCTTGGTCTCAGTTGCTAGAATGGTTTACAGACTAAAAGTAGCTTGAAATTGAGCTCAAAGTAGCAGAAATGTTCAATTTTTGAAAATGTTCAAGAATAAACAAAACACGTCACACATCCAATACACTCACACATCCAATACACGTCACACATCAATACACGTCACACATCCAATACACGTCAACTGGTGGGTCTAATATGCATTCACGAATGCACTGACATTATTTATACAATTATTACCATTATGCAGTAGTCTGAATAACAGTAAATCTTCTATTTTTGTGAATAAAAATTCAAAATGAAAAGCAAGAAGTAATACAAGAGGGTCTGGAGGCGTGACTAATGAACAGAGAAAATGTTATTTTAGTGCCAGGAATGTCTGCCTTGTTTATTCTGGGCCCTATTTTGAAATTGACCTTTCTTGAATTTTGTGTGAAACTGGAAAAATTAGTAATTATTGATTAATTTGTGGGTATTTGAAATAAGTAAATGGGCAGTTTCTTGTGTTCAATCGATAGAATAAAGGAAGTTCTAGCTAAAGAGCTATAAGTTTGGTCGATTGGAACAATGGAATTGGCCCAAAATAGGTTCAAATTGGGAAAAATTGCAGATGCGTAAATATTGCTGAGACCAGTAACTTTGTGAGAACACAATTATATAAGTTTTTCATCAAATTTCTTGCTTTTGATTTTATTACCTTCAGAAAAAGTTTCTCTATTATTTCATGAGAATTTTTTTTTAAATTCTTCAACCCTGAGAGCAAGTTTGTGACCAGGGTCTCGACCCTCAAAGGGTTAAAGTATCAATACACTCTTAAAATTGTACTACAGTAGAACGTCATTTAGCACGATAGTTACGTTCCTGAAAAAGTCATGTTAGATAATTTTGTGTTAAATAATTAAAAGAACTAATGGGAAAAATAGGGTTACGTTCCTGGGAGTCCCAAAAAGCCAAACAAGTTTTTTTAGACCAACAGATCTTACAAAAATAAAAATGAATATGTAATTGTAGTTCATTATCGTGATGTATTATGTTGTTTTACTGCTTAAGACTACAAATGTAATAGAAATAATAGTATTTACCTTAAATTGTGGGTGCTGGTGTTTGTGGATGATTGTGAAGAGAGTGGAGAGTTATGCTGTGGCCCTACTGGGCTGAGGTGGATAGTAGAAGTTTTTGAACTGAAGTTGATAGTTGAACTGAGTGTCTAACTTTAAGTCAGTCAAGTCAGTCAAGTCAGTCATAAGTCAGTCAGTCAGTCATTCAGTAAGTCAGTCAAGCCATTCAGTAAGTCAGTCAAGTCATTCAGTAAGTCAGTCAAGTCATTTAGTAAGTCAGTCAAGTCATTCAGTAAGTCAGTCAAGTCATTCAGTAAGTCAGTCAAGTCATTCAGTAAGTCAGTCAAGTCATTCAGTAAGTCAGTCAAGTAATTCAGTAAGTCAGTCAAGTCATTCAGTAATCAGTCAAGTCATTCAGTAAGTCAGTCAAGTCATTCAGTAAGTCAGTCAAGTCATTCAGTAAGTCAGTCAAGTCATTCAGTAAGTCAGTCAAGTCATTCAGTAAGTCAGTCAAGTCATTCAGTAAGTCAGTCAAGTCATTCAGTAAGTCAGTCAAGTCATTCAGTCAGTCAGTCAGTCACCAAACTTATGTTTACATCTTTTATGTGTACAAGTAACACTTCATTACGGCCACGGGTTATGTCTTGTCTAATATCTTTGTTTCTTCGTTAATTCAAGATCAAAACACAATTCACTCTCTCTTATTCTTCACAAACACAGCTGGCTTCTTGAGCGTATGAAATGCTGGGATGGTGGGGTCGTGGTGGCTGGGTAAGGCGGGTGGTGTCTGCTGAACCACAACAACAAGACTGCTTGTGAGAATGGTTATTTGTTTTCCTTCCCACAAACTGTAAGTAAGTTTATTTAGGTATACACAGATACGAGTTACGAAGATTATCATACATAGCAGCATATGTGTAGAGAACCTAGGATAACCCAAAAAGTCAGAGTGACTTAGTATTTCCATTGACTGACTTGGGTTATCCTAGGTTCTCTACACATATGCTGCTATGTATGATAATGTATGTAACTGTACTCACCTAATTTGGTTGCAGGGTCGAGACTCAGCTCCTGGCCTCGTGTATCTGAATAAACTTACAGTTTGCAGGAAGGAAAAACAAATTCCCTTTTCCTCAAAGCATGAGGATTCTTAGGCAGTAAATAACCATGGGCTTACACTTGAAATCACCTGATGCATTACGAAAAGGAGCAAGGTGAAGCGATCCTTTGCTGTCTTGAAGCCTGGTGCACTTTTCTCTTGCTGACTGATATAAGTTCGTGTTGGCATTTTCTTCCAGAAAACACTTGTCTCGTCAGCTTAAACACTTGATGTGGCTCTAGCCACCCTTAGTAGGACCCCACTGACTCAATGGTTTAACCCACCGCGGGCGACAGCGCGCTCAAAAATTTCCTCCTGCCTAACCGTGTAATATCATCTTTACGTGGTGTAAGATGATAATGTGTCTAAATCTTAAATCGTGCAATACCCGTAACGTGCAACATAATCTCGTGCTAAATGACGTTCTACTGTATTGTAAATTATGCTAATTGTAATAAGTTTTTGCAACCTCTCTACTAAAAATTTTATTAATTATAAAATTTTGCTACCTCTTTTTTTAATAATGTAGTATAATTAAAATTTACCACTACATAACCTGTGTCTAATTTTAATATTGTTTATTATGTCATATTAGATGAATTGTGATAGATAAATAAGCTGTAGAGTTTATATTAGTGTCATATTGAAGGACTATCTTGTCCTGTCCCCAAACACACCCTGTCGCCGCACAATTCCAAACATACGCCAAGTAGAACTCTCTGGAACACTTTTTGAGTGACAGGGGTCCAGTGACTCTCAAGCTGGTCCTAGTGGCACTAAAAAACAAAGAAGGGAAGTAACCCAGGAAAAGGACTTGGTACCTGAAGTCTTTATGGATGGGAATTCCCCTTCCAAACAATAGTAACTCTCCA
Organism: Cherax destructor; assembly: GCA_009830355.1. Taxonomy (NCBI): domain Eukaryota; kingdom Metazoa; phylum Arthropoda; class Malacostraca; order Decapoda; family Parastacidae; genus Cherax; species Cherax destructor. The sequence continues at coordinate 27,579 of WNWK01018374.1, forward strand.
TCCTTTCCCCTCCTCCCGTCTTCCACACATCAACAACTCTTCAATAAAGGTAAGTGTCATGGTGTTCTTGTTTTATTCTTCATGTCTCATTGTTTTCTGTGTAATTAAATGTATACAGTGGACCCCCAGTTTACGTTAGGCTCCAAACTTGAACAATTATGTAAATGTATTTTTTTAAGTGCTTTTGTAAGTGTATTTTTGGGAGTCTAAAAGGACTAATCTAATTTACATTATTTCTTATGGGAACAAATTCGTTTGGTAACGGTACAGTGGACCACCGAATAACGAACAAAATTCATTCAGAAGCCTGCTCAAGTGCCATTACCAGCAATTTACTCCCTTAGAAATAATGTCAAGTAGGTTAGTCCATTTCAGACCCCCAAAATACACTTACAAGCATTACCTAATATTTTACTTACATAATTGTATCGATTTCCGGGGTGTTCATAACTCGGGGTCCACTGTGCCTGACAGCATTCTGGAACGAATTAATGTACAAAAATATTTTATTTTAATACTTTTGGGTGTCTGAAACGGATTAATTGAATTTACATTATTTCTTATGGAGAAAATAGATTCGGAGTTCGTAATGTTCGGTGTTAGTCACTCCCTCTGGAACAGATTAATTATGAACACTGGGGGTCCACTGTATACTGTAATACAGGAGGCCCTCCACATTCACGAGGTTAGGAGATCAAGAACCTCACAAATGTTGAAAATTCGCGAATGTTTGGTGCGCAAATATACTGTAGGAAATACAGTGAACCCCGGTTCGTACTGCTCCCAACTCAAACAATTATGTAAGTGTACTTTTGTAAGTGCATTTTTAAGTATATTTTGGGGTCTAAATGGACTAATCTAATTTACATTATTCCTTATGGGAACAAATTCATTCGATAACGGCACTCAAACAGCATTCTGGAGCGAATTATGGCCAATAACCGAGGGGTCCACTGTATAATAATAGCATTTACTTAGTCTAACAATACTGCTTCCTTAACCTATTGAACCATGAACAATCATAAAACACATGAAAACATCATAAAATATTGTATATACATGTTATGGTTTAATAACAAATACAGTGAAACCTCTGCTTAATATAGGGTGCAAGGTGAATAGTAAGGTAGGAGGTAGGTATCAAAGTGTGATAGGTATGTAACCCCCATCTGGCTACCCCACCCACACATTATATACTAGGCTTTTAAGTGCCCTAGAGTGATAACATACATATACAGTAGGGCCCCGCTTTTCGGCGTTTTGCCTTTCGGTGTTCCGTTCATACGGCGAGTTCAAATTATGACCAAAACTTTTGTATACGGCGAGCGGTCTTTCACATACGGTGCATGCCACCCGGTTTGTTTACATTTTATGTGAGCACATCTCTCTATTATGTAATAATCACTCTTGGGCACATTAACCCTTTTGGGGTCGACAGGCCTTCTCAGAAACGTGTTCCTAGGGTCGAAAATTTTTTGGAAAAAAATAATAATTTTTTTATGAAATGATAGAGAATCTTTTTCCGATCATAACGACACCAAAATTATGAAATTTGATCGAAAACTAACGGAATTATACTTTCGCAAAGTTTGCGGTATCTATGACACTGACGCATCGGCGATTTCACCCACTTCGAGCCCTATTTTCGACAAATTCCAATGTTTCAGTCTCCTAAAATTATAGCTATTTCGCTAGAACTCCAATTCTTCTATTGATTGAGTACAAGAAACCGCCTATTTACCAATTTCATCTACCCAAAATAGTGGTCAGAAAATGGCAATTTGGCCAATTTCACACAAATTTCAAACAATGCCAATTTCAAAATAGGGTCCAGAGTAAACAAGGCAGACATTCCTGGCACTAAAATAACATGTTCTCTGTTCATTAGCCACATTTACAGGCCCCTGTTCCATTACTTTTGCTTTCCATTTTGAATTTTTATTCTCACACAAAAATAGAAGATTTACTGTTATGTATACAACTGCATCATTGTAAAAATGGTATAAATAATATCAGAGCACTTGTGCATGAATATAAGACTCGCCAGTTGATGTGTATTGGACGCATGGTGAGATTTGTTTACTCTTGAACATCGTCAAAAATCAAACATTTTGCTACTTTGAGCTCAATTTCAAGGTACTTGTCATTGTCATACCAATCAAAATCATCTCTATTTCTGTAATATATCTTCCATTCTATCAAATGAGACCAAGAAAACGAGAATACATCAATAAATACCATACGAAAATCGACTGCAAAGTCGGTTTTAATTGAAAAAAATGGTCAGAGTTTTTTTTTCTCATTATGCAGTGTGTGCTGCAGGATATTTTATACTGTGCACACTGACCACAGACCCATTCTTTCATATGTATGCCTACCAGACGTTTTCTGCTTAAATTGAGGCCGCTAGAATTTGGGCATACTAGTACGGCACCAACCCCTGCTCGTAAACGTACTAGTACGCCACCGACCCCGAAAGGTTAAATGTCAATTTTACGTCAATATAGACATTTTCATTAATCCATCTATGATATTTTCTTCAAATTGTATAAGAAACATGTTACATAGCATATAAACATGTTGTTTGTACGCTTATGTAAGAGTGTGGTTGCCGGGCGGAGGAAAAACATTACGTAATACAGTACTAATAATAATCACTCTTGGGCACATTAAATGTCTTATTTTACGTTAATATAGACATTTTCATTAGTGATCCATCTATGCTATTTTCTTCAAAATTATATAAGAAACACGTTACAAAGCATATAAACATGCTGTTTACCATGCTATAGTGTTACCGGGCGGAGGGAAACATTACGTAATACTAATAATCACTCTTGGGCACATTAAATGTCTTATTTTATGTTAATACATATAGACATTTTCATTAATTCATCTATGATATTTTCTTCAAAATTATTTAAAACACGTTACATAGCACTTGTAAACATGATACATACACCTACAGAATAAAAATTAAACAAAATATGATACTTGTTTACCAAGCAACTTTGTAGGAATGTCGGAAGAATTACGTTTTCTCTAGTCAAACACTGAGGACCAACTGTAGAAAAATATTCCTTTTATATGTCTTCCTCTATACAGTGGTACCTCGAGTTACGATATTTTTCGTTCCGAGAATCCTGTTCAAGTGCCATTACCAAACGAATTTATCCCCATAAAGAATTACTGTAAAAATAAGACTAGTCATTTTACACCCATATCTAACACTTATATGCATTTGCTAAGTGGAAAAAAAGGGTATTCCACTTCCAGGCTACAGGGGTAGCCTGGAGCCTAACACCTGCTGTGAGGCCCTACTGTATCTACCGCATCTGCATTTTTGTGTGCTATTATCATGAGTACACCAGTCAAATGCTTTTACAAAGTCTATATACACTACTGCATTCTGCTATGGTGTCAAATAATCATTATTCACAAAAAAACTCCTGTATTTAATAACAAATGTTTAGGTACAAGGTCAGTCATGCAGTCCCTAACTCAATTCCACGTTTCTTACAGCCACCAGCTTGGAGAGAAAACTTTGATGCTTCTTCTTACCTGAACTCGGTTCCAAAGATAGGGTCTATAGGGCTTTTCCAAGTGTCACCACCCAAATTAAAAATATGCTAAAATCCCAATATAGCAGAGTCAATGCCACTTCATTGAATTCAACATCATGACACTGGACAGGACTTCCACCAGCCAATATCAAAACTGTGGCAAGTACTGATTGCTAAATTTCACAGTACAGGTCAGCCATCTTAATCCGGCAATCAGTTGTCGGTTCCATCAGTAATCGGCACTAATTTCGGCTAGCATAATTTCAAAATTTTATCATTATACTGATTCAAATCATTATACTGATTCAAATCTGATATACTGACTCAAATCATTATACTGATTCAAATCATTATAATGACTAAAAAATTTCATCATTATACTGACTCTGAAATTGTGCAGATGGTTGTAAATCCACAGCAGCAAGCCAGTGGAGGAGAAAGTAGTGATGAAATGAGGAACATGCAGCAGAAAGTCTCTATTGATAGGTTAATTAAGTAATTCTAACCTAACCACTCTGTAATCCGGCAAACTTCCGCTAATCTGGCACTACAGGTCCCAATGATGCCGGATTAGTGATGGTCGACCTGTACCATGGTGAAGTCTCTGGCTTATATTCAACCAATTTAAGTAATAATAATAATAATAATAGTAAATTTGGACATGATACAAAAATTACATTGGGTTATGAGATGTTATGAGGTGTACATGCCAAAAAGCCCCTAATATGCAGGGCATTTTGGGCAGACTTTAACTTAAAACTAAATGGTAGAATTTTAGTAAATAGTTTACAATATGAGTATAATTGAGTATTTAAGCTGGAATTTGAACATAGTGCTAATTTTATATTTCCATAGAAATTCTGCCTATACTCAGCAAGTTTTACTGACATAAATAAACATAAAAAATGTGTATCCTTCAAGAAAACTGAAAATATAGTACAGTAATTAAAGCTCATGAAATTAAAACAACCTTCCTTAAAAGTAGCAAACCTAACTCAGGAGAGAATTATTAAAGAAAACATTCACCCCATGGTGACTTCTTCAGTCTAATACAGAAAACTAAGGAGTGTATATACAGTGACCGTCATTTATACGGTAGTTACGTTCCTGAAAACATCGTGTTAGATAATTAGAAGAACTTATGGGAAAAATAGGGTTACGTTCCTGGGAGTCCCCAAAAAGCCAAACAAAGTTTTTTTAGACCAACAGATCTTACAAAAATAAAAGTGCATATGTAATTGTACTTAGATTTGTCGTGATATATTACTGCTTAAGACTACAAATGCAATATAAATACAGTGGTCCCTCGGTTTTCGCCGAAAATTCGTTCCAGAATGCTGCTCAAGTGCCATTACCGAACGAATTTACTTCCCATAGAAATAATGTCACGTAGGTTAGTCTGGCTTTCAGACCCCCAAAAATACACTTGCAACAGCACTTACGAAAATACGCTTACATATATGTTAGTTTGGAGATGCACGAAAACCGAGGACCACTGTAATATTATTTCTTACCTAAATTGTAGGTATGTAATGGTGTTTGTGGATGATTGTGAAGAGAGTGGCTATGCATGGTGTGGCCCTACTGGGCTGGGGTGGATGGTTGTTGGTTGTCGGCAGAAGTGGATGGTAGAGGTTCTGGTACTAAACTCGATGGTTGTATTGGAGTATGCATAAATGCTGTAATAGATCTCTGGGCTCTTTGCCTGTAGTACATTATACAGCTGATGGTAAGACATCATCAGCTGGTCTAGACAGTTTCAAAGCACTGCTTCTAGATTTGTGTGTATAATTATACTATTACTATCAATAAATAATATCTACCTATCATATTTATTCCAGGGTAATATTAGGTATAACATAAATAATGTAGAAACTGAAAAAGATATAAATTAAAAACTGACATATAGAGAGGTATTGAAGGGTAGGTGGGGCTGAGAGGAAGAAGGTGGAGCAGTCTCAGTTGCTCATGGACCATCATGGCATGAGGATATGTTAGCTCCTTAACATAACGTAGCAAGTAATACTATTACTATCAATAAAGGTTATCTACCTATCATATTTATTCCAGAATAATACAGTGGACCCCGAGTTTCGGTCATGATTCATTCCAGAAGGCTGCTCAAGGCCATTCGACAATTTACTCCCTTAAGGAATAATGTCAGTAGGTTAGTCCATTTCAGACCCCCAAAAATACACTTACAAAACTACTTACAATATTACACTTACATAATTGTACGATTTCTAGGTGACCGAAACTCAGGGTCCACTGTACAGTGGACCCCGAGATTCAGTAAACTCACTCCTGAAGTCTGCTCAAGTGCCATTACTGAGCAGAATTTACTCCCTTAAGGAAAAATTTCACGTAGGTTAGTCTATTTCAGACCCCAAAATACACTTCCACAAGAACTTACAAAAATTATACTTACATAATTGCACGATTTCCGAGGGTATTCGTTAACCGAGGGTCCACTGTATTAGGTATAACATAAATATCGTAGAAGCATGATCAAGATGCACAAATTAATAAAAACTGATATTATATAAGTATTGAAGAGTAGGCGAGGCTATGAGGGAGACGGTGCTAGCAGTCTCTCTCAGCGATCAGTTACTCCACGGACACAATGGCGTGTGGAGAGTGTGAGCTCACGCACTAAAATATTGTATAATAATACAGTGGACCCCGGTGTTCGTCCTGCTCCAAACTAACCCTTTTATGTAAGTGTTTTTTTTAAATACTTTTGTAAGTGTATTTTTGGGGGTCTGAAAGGACTAGTCTACTTCATTATTCATATGAGACTAAATTCATTTGGTAATGGCATTGAACAGTTCTGGAACGAAAAATAACAAACAGGGTCCACTGTCTATTTTTACTATCAATAAGTTATCTACCTATCATATTTATTCCAGAATAATATTAGGTATAACATAAATAACGTAGCATGATAAAGACGCCCAAATTAATAAAAATATGACAAAAGAGAGATAATGAAGGTTGGAGGGTGGGCCCTTCCCCCAGTGTCACCCCATAAACAAAGCCAGCCTTCCTCTGACACCACAGACAATGTGGCATTGTTTATGGGCAAGTGACCATCACCTCACACACCAGCCAGGGTACTTCCCCCACAAACCAGCCAGGGTACTTCCCCACAAACCAGCCGGGGTACTTCCCCACAAACCAGCCAGGGTACTTCCCCACAAACCAGCCAGGGTACTTCCCCACAAAACCAGCCAGGGTGCTTCCCACACAAACCAGCCAGGGTCTTCCACACAAACCAGCCAGGGTACTTCCCACACAAACCAGCCAGGGTACTTCCCCACACCAGCCAGGGTGCTTCCCCACACACCAGCCAGGGTACTTCCCCACACACCAGCCAGGGTACTTCCCCACACCAGCCAGGGTGCTTCCCACACCCCACCAGCCAAAGCAGGGTACTTCCCCACACACACGATTTGATTTGAGTGGGACTTGCGATCCTTTGCTGTCTTGAAGCCTGGTGCACTTTTCTCTTGCTGACAGATATCCCCACTGACTCAATGGTTTAACCCCGTGGGCGACCGCCCCTCAAAATTTTTCCCCTCCCGCAAACCGTGTAATATCAATTTTAGTCAGTGTTAGATCAAAATGTAGCAATTCTTCAATCGTGCAATACCCATAATGTGCAACATAAACTCGTGCTAAATGACAGTCTACTGTAGTAGTATGAGTCAGCTGATATAGTGAGAAGTAGCAGCAACAATACAGCTATTAGTGAGAATAGCAGGGTTGAAGAAGGACCTGCAGCATGATTCTGTAGGCCTGTTTAAGTGGTCTTCTATACACTGATTTCAAGTGGGTCCAAAATGGGCAACATCCTACTGGTCAGTGGACATCACACAACAGTTGTCTCCAAAATGGGCAATAAGTTGTTAGCCAAGAGTTTGGATATCCTGAAACTTCCTGACTTCTAAGGGTTTGTGATACTGACAGCAATAAAGGTGGCCTTCATGCCTTACATCTGTGTATATTATCTTTACAAATGACTAACTTTGCCTTGTTGAACTTCATAAGGTGTCTAAGATGGTCTCTGTATTGGACAGACATTTTACAGTTGTCACAGTTGAAGGTGTTCTTGCATTCATGAAACCAATTTCCAGAAATCTTGCTGTTTCCTAAGTACAGTGGACCCTGGTCATTAGCCGTAATCCGTTCCAGAAAGTTCGGCCTAAGACCGAAATAGCCGAAAACTAAATAATATTTCCTAAGAAATTTAAAGTAAATACAATTAATCCATTCCAGACAAAAATATCAACATTTTTTTTAAGATTAACTATAGTTTATCATAACAAAACAATGAGAACTAAATAAAATGACTAAGAAATGGATAAATGAACATTTAAATCACTATTACATACCTTAATTGAAGGCAGAAGAGTATTGTTTGGAGACAGAATATAATATTAATATAATATAATAGTTAAATTTTGACATGATACACAGTTGTACAAGGAGTTATAGTAATGTGTGTACATGCCAAAAGCCCCTTGTATGCAGAGCATTATGAGCAAACTTAAAATTAACTTACAATTAATTATATAATAGACTAAATGGTAAAAATTATAGTAAACAATTTACAATATAAGTACAAGAACTTTCTTAAAAAACACAACCTCTATAACAGACATTGCCCGAAAACTAAACAGATCACAGCTAAGAGACTTAACAATCCCTGGCTAACACCCAGCATCCTTAAATCCATAAACAAGAAGGCACCAATATGAAAAACAATACAGAAGGGTCTAATAACCCAGAGAACAATCCAACGCTACTCATCAATCCTTACTAGCATGATAAGAAGGCCCAAAAAATTGTATTATGAGAACAGACTCCAGACCGTAAGTTGATATGAAAAGACCTGAAAACCCTATCTACAATTCTAGGAAATAAAAAGATATCCACGAACAATACCATCAAATTATCAAAAACAGACGAACCCCTACTCTCACCAACTGGGGACAGCAAACAGACTTAATGTTTTCTTCTCCACCATAGGAAAGAATCTAACGAGTAAAATCCCAAGCTCGAACACTCGTCCAACAGACTACCTCACCAGCACCTGCCCCAGATGCACTATTCCTAGCTCCTACCAACTCAATTGAAGTCTCGCTCATGATCAACACCCTTAAAAACAAGCAGGAGACATAAACAGCTTACCACCCTTTATGTACAAAAAGCTTCACACGTACTGTCACCAATTATAGCAGCATTATTCAATAAATCCATTGAATCTTCTACCTTCCCATCAATGCTCAAAATAGCTAGGTCCCCCCGATCCACAAAGGAGGTGACCAAACTGACTTGAATAATTATAGACCAATCTCAAATTTACCACTGCTTTCTAAAATCTTGAAAAATTAATTCAAAACAGATCTATTCCTACCTCGTCTCACACAATGTACTCAACCCTGTCAATTTGAATTCAGGACTAACAAGAGCAAAACGATGCATAACACACATGTTAGAGTTAATATACACCGCACTTGAGAAGAAAGAAGTTCCGCTGAGAATCTTCATAGACCTCGCAAAGCATTTGATACAGTCGACCATGATTTATTGCTTACAAAATTGCACACTATGGTATTAGGGGGCCCCCCTCAACTACCTAAAGTCGTACCTTAGCAACAGAAGCCAGTACGTGTACACAAATGGAAGAACTCTTCCATACAACAAATTGATCAGAGTCCTCAAGGAAGTGTCCTGGGGCCCTCCTATTCCTCAGTTACATAAACGACCTACCGAATGCATCACAACTACTCAAACCCATATTATTTGCAGATGACACAACATATGTCTTCTCTTACCCAAATCCAGTCATACTAGCCAACACTGTTAATGCCGAATTACAGAAAATATCAACATGGATGAAGTCAAATAAGCTTACTCCAATACTGACAAGACCTACTTCATTCAGTTTGGAAACAAAGCTACAAATGTTCCATAACATAACACTCAATGATTCACCCATCACAAGACTCACAGAGGAAAATTCCTAGGAATCCACCTTGACAGTAGTCTTAAATTCCAAACACATACAACAAATTTCCAAGAAAATCTCAAAGACAGTAGGTATATTATCTAAGATACGCTATTATGTACCACAAGCAGCTCTCATTGCACTCTATCATTCTCTTATCTACCCTTATCTCACCTATGGAATCTGTGCATGGGGCTCAACAACATTAAATCACCTTAGACCACTCATACCATGCAAAAGGCTGCAGTCAGGATGATAACAAATTCCCAATCTAGCAGCATACTCCACCTATATTCAAAACTTTAAAACTACTCACTGTAAAAATATTCATACCTATTCATGTGCCTTCTACATACATAAAACTCTACATGCTAATATCAACCCTCCGCTCAAAATTCTCCTCAACAACTTTAATAGGTCCCACGACCATGACACAAGACAGAGATCACTATTTGACATACACCGAGTCCATACTAACCAATGTAAAAATTCTATGCACATAAAGGGCCTTAGAATCTGGAATTCATTACCAGTAAATATTAAGTTAACCTTGTCGGAAAATCAATTCAAGACTTTTCTCAAAAATCACCTACTCACCTATACTAAATACTCATACTGAAACAAACTTTCAAACCCAATGTTATTTTACTTAAAATAATCTCAGTTTTATATTGTCATCCTCCTTAACACTTGTTGCAATTTCATATCATCATATTGTCATTTAAAAATAGTATAGTATCATCATTTTGTTAATTTGAAATAAAATATATAACTAGAAGAAACTCAATAAATTTTTCTAAATATTGTTATTATACTAGTATAGCATCAACATATTGTAACTTGAAATAAAATATACAACTAGATTAAACTCAACCAATTTCTCTAGTATTGTCTTTTAATAGTATGTATAATCATATTGTAATTTGAAATATCGTAATAGATTAAACTCAATCAATTTCTCTAGCATTAAGTACTTAGTGAATAAGTCTTTAGAATAAGCTCCCCTAATCCATGGCATGCCAGTGGCTCTCCTTGCATTACAGTTTTATAATTGTAACTACAAATAACAATGTACACTTGTAACATGCATCGAAATAAAAAATATTATATTATTATTATTATTATTATTATTATTATTATTATTACAATACACTTTTATTTCATTGCTCGTGTACATAGGTTTACATTACAATCATAAATTGAAGTGCAAGGAGAGCCTCTGGCATGCTTTGGCATTAGGGGCAGCTTAATCTAATGGCTTATAGACTATGAACATAATATTGGAGTAATTGAGTGAGTTTGTATTGGTAGATCGTTCAAATTATGATATTATGATACATAATACATTATTCATTACAAAATGATGATAGACATTGTAACAAGTGCTTAGTAGGATGGAAACATAATAGTAAAAATTAAATTATCTTAATGAAAATAACATTGAGCATTTTGAGAGTAATTTACAGTTTGAGTATTTAGTTTAGGGTGATTAGGTGGTACATAATAGTAAATTTAAATTATTTTATAGGAAAATAACTTTAAACATTTTTGAAAGCAATTTACAGTACAGTATTTAGTTTAGGGTGAGTAGGTGGTTTTTGAGAAGAGTCTTAAATTGATTTTCAGACAAGGTTATTTTAGCATTTCCTGGTAATCAGTTCCAGATTCTGGGGCCCTTTATGTGCATAGAATCCTTACATAGGTTCTATGGACACAAATCATAAAAAAGTGATGTATCTTTTAATTTATGGTCATGGGTCCTATTAAGGTTGGTGGGGAGAATTTTGAGTGGAGGTTTATATTAGAATATGAGAGTTCTATGTATGTAGTAGGCACAAAGAATAAGTGTGAATGTTCTTTATGGTGGGGGTAGTTTTAGGCTTCTGAATATTGGTGGAGTATGCTGTCTAGAGTGGGAAATTTTGTTATCATACTGACTGCAGCCTTTTGCTGGGTTATGAGTGATCTAAGGTGATTTAATGTTGTTGATCCCCATGCCCCAGATTCCATAAGTGAGATATGGGTAGATGAGCGAGTGATATAGTGCAGGAAGCTGATTGAGGCACATAGTAGCGTATCTTAGATAATATCCCACTGTCTTTGAGATTTTCTTTGAAATTTGTTTGTGTGTGTGTTTGGAATTTAAGGCTCTTTAATGTGGATTCCTAGGAATTTTTCCTCTGTGGGGTCTTGTGATGGGTGAACCACTGAGGTGTTATGTTAAGTGGAACATTTGTAACTCTGTTTCCAAACTGTATAAAGTAGGTCTTGTCAGTATTTAGAGTAAGTTTATTAATCGTATCCTTGTTGATATTTTCTGTAATTCGGCATTAACAGTAGGCCAATATGACTGGATTTGGGGGAGAAGACAAAATGTTGTGTATCCTGCAAATAAAGGGGTTTTAGTAGTTGTGATGCATTAGGTTGGTCATTGATGTAAATGAGGAATAAGAGTGGGCCCAGTACACACTTCCTGAGGGACTCCGACTGTAATTTGCTGTGTGGAAGAGTTTTGCTCCATTTGTTTACACATATTGGCTTCTGTTACTGAGGTATGACTTTATGTAGTTGAGGATGCCCCCTTATACCATAGTGTTTTCTAGTTTTGTAAGCAGTAAATCATGATCGACTGTATCAAAAGCTTTGCGTAGATCAATGAAATTCCCAATGGAACTTCTTTCTTCTCAAGTGCGGTATATATGAACTCTAGCATGTGTATAATGGCATCATTTGTGTTGTTGGTCCTGAATTAAAAATGACTGGGGTTGAGTACGTTGTGTGAGATGAGGTAGGAATAGATCTGTCTATGAATTAATTTTCAAAAAATTTTAGAAGCAGTGGTAAATTAGAAATTGGTCTATAATTATTCAAGTCTGTTTGATCACCTCCTTTATGGATCGGGGGGACCCCTTTCTATTTTGAGAATTAATGGGAATGTAGGTTTCAATGGATTTAT